>JAGFNQ010002257.1:61015-127567 GCA_024364735.1 Boesenbergia rotunda | reverse complement strand
TTCTCAACCTCTTGGTACTTACATTATAGATAGGGCGTTCTAAGTCTAGAATGTAGAGTCCGTTGATAAGATCTGCACTACAATAGAACATTTCATTTAAATAGACTGAACAACATTTGTTCTTAATTATAAATGAGAAGCCTTTCTTGTCTAGACAAGAAACAGAAATTATGTTCTTAGTAAGTGCAGGTACATAACAACAATCATCTAGTTCCAGTTCAAGCCCAGAGGGCAGAGATAGAAAATAAGTTCCTACAGCAACAGCAGCAACTCGTCCTCCATTGCCTACTCGTAGGTCCACCTCGCCCTTTGCCAATGCCCTGCTATTTCTTAGCCCCTGCACATTGGTACAAATGTGAGAAGCACATCCAGTATCTAATACCCATGATGTAGAAATAGAAAGGTTGACTTCTATAACATATATACCTGAAGTAGAAGGCTCGCTTCTCTTCTTCTTAAGATCCTCCAGGTATACCTTGCAATTCCGCTTCCAATGCCCTGCCTGCCCTTGATATAATTGCTTGAGGTGGTCAATCATATCGTAAGCATTCATGTTCTCGTGTTGCTTCTGAAGCTCAGAGGACATGCAGCATAGCATTAGGCACGACACGTCTAACGCGTCGTCTTGATGCTTCTGATGAGCATCTCTAACGCTACGGATGGCTGAGGGTGGTGGTGCTTCAGGAACTGCTTGCTCTAGAACGTACAGCTTACGTTCCTGTTTGAGGACTATCCTCAAGTTCCTGTACTAGTCCAGGAAATTAGCTCCAATGAGCTTGTCCTTCTCAAGGACAGATCGCAGAGAGAGAGTATTCGCGTTTGAAGACATGGCAATCTACAACAGATAAATGCAGAGAATAAATATCATATTCTAGTAATCATCTAATTAGGCCTTTAATTAAATGATGCTCCCACTAAATTATAGGAATTTTGGTGGAATCAAGTCATTGGAGTGGTCAACCACACTACTAGATCCGTACCAATTTACTATAACTTATGTGGGACAAGATCCACATCATACTATGCCTTGAGTTAGCTTTGGCTAAATCGCCCAAGACTTAGGATGATCGGTAGATAACTAATTTATCAATTACATCTCTATGCAACTCTTGTTTATAGGATCAAGAATTAACATTTATGAATAATCTTGAGTTAGCTTTGGCTAAATCGCCCAAGACTATTGATAAATGCGATCTTGTCCTACCTTTCCAACTATTGGAATACGCCTATAGCTTTACTCGATCCAATTGAGTTAACTAGTTACTCAATCTGATTGAGCTCGATCTAACCCGAGCCGTGATAGGCGGGACCAAGGTTGTCCCTCCGCATCCTACCAAGATTAAATGCGTTGCTCTGCTTTGGCAGAATCGACAAGCGCATATGATCGAGGTAGTGATGGGTATCAGGACCCGGTAGGCGTTTATGAGTCGATTCGATTTTAGATCTAATCTAATCGAGGATGTGCATCACATCTAGGCATTTATGAAATCTAATTTAATCCTAAATGTGTATTAAGTGCACATCAAAATGTGGTTCCCACATTACTTGTGCATCTCATAAACTTAAGTTTATTTTTACTATTCTACATTATCATGCATCATATACATCACAAGCATAGCAATAAAAAAAATAAACTTAAGTGACTTGGTCATGGCCCTACTAAGACCCTCTCAAGCCAATGAGAGGATCCGATGGTCAACCTAGGTCTAGCGGCTTCTCCAAGCGCTTCCTATTGACCGTCTTGGTGTTGTCGGCTAGTTCTCCCGAGTCCAAGTTCTCCGGAATTTTCGTCGTCTTCACTTTTGTACATTACAAATTTTTATACTCGAGTTACATTCGAGTCTAAATATGAAATACAACGGAAATAAAATATTAAAAGCCGACACGCAGGTCGCAAACACAATACAACACTCACATGTACAAAAACGGCGCGCAGGCCGTATTATGAATTACAACACAATTTTAATCTTATTAAAAATTGGGTTTTGGACCATGACCATCACACTACTGTACATAATTCAAAATTATGTAATTTTACAGATTTTATATAATTTTTCTACTGATTTTTAGAATTTTTCCGAGTCACAACTCCGCGGCGGTCCCGGTAAGCGGGTTTCGGGCGTAATCGCGAGACAAGGCCCCTTGCGGGGTTAGGGGCAGCGCCCCTACTCGTGAAATAACCTTCACGAGTGTCTTTTTGCGATTATACAGTGCCTTTACCCACTGTCCCAAAATCCATTTGGGCGAAACTTGCCGTTTCGGAGAAGTTTTTCTCGGTGGCACTCGTCGCTTTGCCTCTACGAGAAAAAATACTCAAAAATCCAAAAATTTAGAAAAATTACAGAAGCATAAAATTATCTAAATTTTGTATCTAATACAAAGAAATAAAAACCAAAACGAGCACAAGCTTCGCTCGTGGCTCTGATACCACTGTAGGGTTTTTCAGGCCGCGAAAACCGCTTTTTCGCGTCGCAGAAACCCCGAAAGCCCCAATAGAAAGGATCCGAGCGAAGAAAACCATTTCGAAAATTTACTAGTGCTCGTTTACATGCTTCAAAACCGATCTACAACCTAGATCTATTAGAGAAGAGAAAACTACCTTCGATGCGTGCCCCGCAATTCCCGCTCGCTCCTCGGTTGGTGTCGGATCTCAAGGACGCAAAGTAGCAACCCTCTAGAAATATCCACACAAGCAAGAGAGTGGAGAGGAGAGCCCAAAAGTGTGCTAACACTTGCTTGGGGTCTCGGCCACAAGAGAGGAGAGGGAGAGCCAAAACCAAAAACTCATTGGTAGAAAATCAATCACACACAAGAAAAACTCATTTTGTGTGTATAAGTGGCAGGCCACTTAATGGCCATTATTGGCCATTAAGTGGCCGGCCACCACCTTCCATAACCCCCTTATTTGAATTCAAAATTCAAATGGGGAGGTTACTTAGCCTTGTGATGATGCCAAGTCATCACTTGGTCAAGTCAAGGTGATGTGGCTTGAGTCAAGTCAAACTTGCCTCTTATGGACTTTCCATATTTAGCCAAAGTCAAACTTTGACTTCATTATTCTCCCATGATTAGATTCATCCAACACTTGGATCAAACTCGAGTCCAACTCAAGTTGTCTAATTTGAGTCAAGTCAAACTTGCCTTTTATGGACTTTCCATATTTAGCCAAAGTCAAACTTTGACTTCATTATTCTCCCATGATTAGATTCATCCAACACTTGGATCAAACTCGAGTCCAACTCAAGTTGTCTAATTTGAGTCAAGTCAAACTTGCCTTTTATGGACTTTCCATATTTAGCCAAAGTCAAACTTTGACTTCATTATTCTCCCATGATTAGATTCATCCAACACTTGGATCAAACTCGAGTCCAACTCAAGTTGTCTAATTTGAGTCAAGTCAAACTTGCCTTTTATGGACTTTCCATATTTAGCCAAAGTCAAACTTTGACTTCATTACTCTCGGTCCATCATATGGACTTATTCTCCATCTATTGCTCTATGTGTGTGACCCTATAGGTTCTTGTAACGTTGGCAATGCCCTTAAACCTATTTAAGGACATAAGCAATGAGAGGTATCTAGCAACACATCATTGCTACCCAAGTTACAAGAATGTCGAGATCCAACATCACCATTGTGACTAATAATTGTGACCATCACAATATGTGACAACGTCCTTCTATCCTCGATATCTAGATTGATCTTCTATGAAGCATAGACCGTGTCATCCTCCAATCAATCTATGTGTCTTGAACTCCAAGTAGACTCACTATAATCAAATAAGCTCAATATATCATATTGCCTTATTTGGGCATGGCCATGCACTTAGTGATCTCACTCTATCAAGACTATGATATCTCTCCCGTCATATAGGAGGGATAGATCCCATCTACATCACTCACATCCCTCCGCATAATTTATTACATACCCAGTAATCGCCTTTATAGTCCACCCAGTTACGGGTGACGTTTGACGAAACCAAAGTACATAACTCCTTATGTAGGGAACTATGGTGACTTCAGGTCTAAGGACTAATAGTCACATAAGAAAGTATATGACACTCATATAACGATCCATGATACTTTCTCATGGCGGGCCATTCAGTATACATTCCCTAATGTATACCCATGTGTCAACTTGATATCTCATATCCATGACTTGTGAGATCAAGTCATCATGTTGACCTACATGCTAGTCTCTATGTATTAACATTGTCCTTGAATGTTAATACTTGACTACGAATAATTAAAAGTAGTGTTCTCTATATCATCTCACTATCGATTCAACTAATCGATTGATATAGATAAGAACCTTCTACTCAAGGACGTTATTATACTAAGTTATTGGCACCAATACACATAAGTACAATAACCATAAGAAATGCCTTTATATATAAGAAATATATATACAAGAATATGATACAATGAGTCCAAAAAGTAATCATCATATGATTGGCTCTAGGGCTCTCACTAACAGAGTGTTCTTGAGAAATTCGCAACTAGTTCAAAGACTTTAGATATGATTTTAAATGCACAAAGGGCTGTCTACAACAAGGCTAGTATTGGTTACCGACCTAAAGAACCATCATTTGTTTCCTTATGTCTAGGACTGATGTTAGACCACTTAAGACTCCTAGGGTTCAAAGGAAAGTGGTCAAGGCATGGATGCCTAAGTCTTGCATAGTAGGTGCTTTAGGTCCCAAGATTTGGGTACCTAAATCTTCTATTTTTCGTATTGTGTAGGTCGTGATTGAGGGGGAGCATCTATCAACTTGGTTCGTTGATAGTGGGTGCTCCAAACATTGACCGGTGATAGATCCTTATTCACTACCCTTCAAAGAAAAAGTAGAGGTAATGTTTCCTTTGGTAACAATGGTAGTCTTAAGGTTGTAGGAATAGGAGACATTCAAATATCCGAATGTCTGAGGATTAAGAATGTCCTTCTAGTCAAGGGGATGACATTTAATCTCCTAAGTGTCAGTCAATTGTGTGATGCGGGTTACACAATTGATTTTCAATCAAGTCAATGTCTAGTTAGACAACATTGCACATTTGACAAGGTACTAGTAGGCACAAGGATAGATAACATTTATCAAGTTTCTTTTAAAAGTGCTACTAATGCTTTTGTTAAGTGTTTCATGTCAAGAGAAGATGAGTCTAACCGTTGGCACCGGAGACTAGCACACGTGAACATGAAGAATATCCGAAAATTGGCCAACAAGGGACTAATTCGTGGCTTACCAAGCATCAAGTATGAAAAAGAAAAGATTTGTGATGCATGTCAAATGGGTAAGCAAACGAAATCTACACATAAAGGTAAAAGCACTGTAAGTACTTCTACCGCTTTAGATTTACTTCACATGGACTTGTTTGATTGTAGCACTATTCTATCCTTGAATGGTAGTAGATACTGTTTTGTGATCATTGATGATTTTACTAGATATACATGGACCTATTTTCTAAAATATCAAACCTTGATGTTTTTATTTCATTTTGTAGAAGGGTTGAAAATGAAAAATCATCAACAATTAAAATAATTAGGAGTGATCATGGAGGTGAATTTCAAAATCAAAGATTTTTAGAGTTTTGCCAAGAGAGAGGGTATAGACACGAGTTCTCTACTCCTAGAACACCACAACAAAATGATGTTGTAGAGAGGAAGAACCGAGTCTTATAAGAGGCTGCACGAAGCATGCTCAATGAGTACTCTTTACTAAGTTACTTATGGGCTGAAGCTGTGAACACAGCTTGCTACGTGCAAAACCGAGTCCTCATACATAGATTTCTAGGGAAGACTCCTCACAAACTTTGGTTTGAAAAACCACCTACAGTTAAACATTTTCGGGTGTTTGGTTGTAAGGTGTTTATTCTAAACACCAAGGACCATCTTGGAAAGTTCACAGCAAAAGCTGATGAAGGGATACTGGTCAGGTACTCCCTCATTAGCAAAGCTTACCGAGTCTATAACAAGAAGTCTAGATTAGTTGAAGAGTCTTCTAATGTTATTTTTGAGGAAATTCCAAAAACGAATGATCAATCAGAAGATGTAGATGGAGTTCAATTCGAACTTAGGAAACTAGGTTTGGTTGGAAGTCCAAGTGTTGTAGATGGTGGTGATGAGTCTGATGACGGTGAGCCTAGACAACCCATAGATCAGCCGGATCCTGAGGCTGAGCCTGTGTCTAGTGACACCATCCAAGAAGCACCACCAACACCAAGGCAAACTAGGTTAGCCTCTAGTCATCCCCAAGACCAAATTGTTGGAGATATCCACCATGGGGTTAGGACTAGATCATTCTTTAGGAATGAGGCTAATGAAGTTGCCCTAATTTTCGAAATTGAACCTAGAAAAATTGACGAAGCATTAAATGATCCCGATTGGATCATTACAATGCAAGACGAACTAGGTCAATTCGAAAGAAGTCAAGTTTGGGACTTAGTCCCTAGACCTAAGAAGACCACCATTATTGGAACCAAATGGGTCTTCAAAAATAAATTGAACCATAAGGGAGAAATTGTAAGAAATAAGGCACGCTTAGTAGCCAAGGGCTATAGTCAAGTTAAAGGTCTTGATTACGATGAGACATATGCTCCCATGGCACGATTAGAGTCCATCCGATTGATGCTCGCATTTGCAGCACATCGTGGTTTCAGACTCTATCAAATGGATGCCAAATTGGCCTTTCTAAATGGTTTCATAAGAGAAGAGGTCTATGTCGAACAACCTCCGGGATTTGAGAGTTCCGAATTTCCAAACCACGTGTTCAAGCTCAAGAAGGCGCTCTACGGTCTTAAACAAGCACCTCGGGCTTGGTTTGAGCGGTTGTCGACATTTCTCATTAAAAAAGGTTTTGTGAGAGGACAAATAGACCCTACACTATTTCTACGGAGAGATGGTGATAATATATTTGTAGCCCAAGTATATGTCGATGACATAATTTGTGGCTCAAACAATAAGGGATATTTGAATGAATTTATTGGACACATGGAAAGTGAATTTGAGATGAGTCTAGTGGGAGAGTTGACTTTCTTCCTTGGACTCGAAATCAAACAAACTCGTGACGGAATCCATGTGCACCAATCAAAGTACACTCAAGAGATGCTCCAAAAATTTAACATGAGTGATTCTAAAGAGGTAACCACTCCCATGGTTACAAACACACGGTTAGACAATGATCAGAGTGGTAAGCCTGTTGACCTAACTCAGTATCGGAGCATGATAGGTAGTCTGCTATACCTCACAGCTAGTCGACCTGATATACTTTTTGCTGTGGGTATGTGCGCTAGGTATCAAGTCTGTGCCAAGGAATCTCATCTAATTACTGTTAAAAGAATTTTGAGATACCTTAAAGGCACAATTAGAGTTGGTTTTTGGTACCCCCGTATCGAGTCGTTTGACCTAATTGGCTACACCGATTCTGACTATGCTGGGTGCAAGTTGGATCGGAAGAGCACGAGTGGGGATTGCCAATTTTTAGGATCATCATTAGTTAGTTGGTCAAGTCGGAAGCAACATTGTGTTGCTCTCTCCACGACCGAGGCAGAATATATCGCCATGGGAGAGAGTGTATCACAATTGTTGTGGATGATTCATACACTAGAGGACTATGGATTAACTTATAAGGGTGTGCAAGTGTTGTGTGACAACATAAGCACAATAAACCTAACAAAGAATCCAGTCCATCATTCTAGAACCAAGCATATTGAAGTGTGTCACCACTTTATTAGAGATCATGTTGCTAGAGGAGATATTGTACTCTCATATGTAGAGTCCAAATCGAATCTAGCGGACTTTTTCACTAAACCACTCTCCGAGAATGAGTTTAGTTTCTTACTAAGGGAGTTGGGAATGTGTCGTACTTCATAGGATTAAAAAGCATTCAAAACCCTTCATGATCATTTCAAATTGTTGGGAACAATTATTGGGTAACATGGGGACATCTCACACAAACTATAAAGTTTAACAAAATATTTTTGTTTGCTAGATATGGGGTGAGATGTTAGGATCAACATAATTACTCAAAATGTCAATACATCCCTTGAGAAATTAGGTTGACGAGACAATAATCATTAAGTTGACCAAGTATGGGGAACACCAATGCATAACATATGTGTACTTGGCTCCATGATCATACTTGGACATTCCAATCAAGGAAACTTGATTGGAGACTTATTTTGATACAAACACGTTTTTCATTGGATGAATGTTCTAATTGGGTGAATGTTTTGATTGAATTTGACTTCACTTGGGTGGAGCAAATTGATTTGTTAAATCCATAAGGACCCTTGATCCTTGTTAAGGGATCAATTATAGTCAAGGGAACACCTCCACAATCAGCAAAGTTACATCATATCGTATCGGAATTTATTCGGAAGTCTAAAACTGAAGTTTCTGATTGTATCAGAAAAATTCCTAATACCTTATCGATCACCGGACCGATCAGGAGGTGGCCTAATCGATCACCAGACCGATCAGGAGTAGGTCTGATCGGTCCAAAAGACCGATCAAGCAATTTCTCGATTAATCACAGAAATCACTCTGTGTTGGCCTGGATCGGTCCACAGATCAATCTGGCCCCAATGGTGATCGGTCCACAGACCGATCAGGAGGGTCACAGAAAATTTTGCCAACTCTCTGTTCGCTCCCTGATCGATCGGCAGACCGATCAGGGGCTTGCCTGATCGGTCACCCGACCGATCAGGACCAAGCCAGACCGATCAGGCTGGAGCCTGATCGGTCTGAGCATTCCTGGATCGAACGGTGATCCGTTCGATCGCAATAAATTCTGGTTGGTGATCGGTCCACCAACTCGTTTAATCACGCCTCCACTCTTCCTCAACCCTAGCCGACTCCTTCATTCCTCTTCAACCTGTGAGAATCACCCTAAGAGAGAGCCTGCTTCTTGTTCCTGCAAGTTCTTGCGCGTGAGTTCCTGATTTTTCAGCGAGGCGAGATCTCTGTTTCTCTCTTCCTGCGAGTGTGTACGCGAGCTCCTCTTCCTCTTCCTGCGTGAGTTTCCTGCAACTCTGTGAGACCTGCGTTCTCATCATCTTGCGCAAATTTTTTGTGCATTCTGTGCCTTGTGCGAGTTCTGGAAGCTCCTCTCCTGTTTGAAGCTGTCAAGATCTTCTCAAAATTTTTCCAGCCAACATGGCACCTAAGTAAGCGTTTTTTTTCGGTTTTACCTTCCAGATTACTTCATCAATCATGTATTTGTGCTAATCATACTTTTTATCCTGTGGTGTGTCTTGTGCTGTGACCCTATGATTCTGTCATATTCTTAAATGATCAAAATTTTACCTGTATGATTATCAATCTGTGGTTGCCGTGACCTAAATCTATCAAACCTTTCTATCATTTGATTATCGATCAAATCATACCTTACATGATCAAAATCTTGTGTTCACTTCACTGATCAATCCCATAATTATGTCGTGATCTTAATTTTGATCAATGTCTTTATGGTGAACCTCATATTGATTCATTCAACTGTAATGATCAATTTTTCAAATCATTAGAAAATCTTCTAGAGGTAAAGAACCGGCTGACGATACCGATCGGCTCCCTCTTCATCTCCTAGACCCTAACCTCCTTCTGATGACAGATTTCAAAATGCTCATTTCGAATTTTTTTTTCACAGTCGAACCTTCAAACTCCTACCTTGTCGAACTGTGGACCGAGCGTTTGTTTATGAACACTGTCTTTCAGTACGCCAGATCATTGAGTTCTACAGCTAGGATCCATTCTCTTCCTTGAGCGGCCAATAAATTTTGATTTAGTCTCCGAATTTTATAACAACATGGTCAGTGGAGAGGGTACGGGGTATAGGACCCGAGTGGCCAGTATCGACCTCAATTTTGATTTATCAGCTTTCTTTGACTTTCTAGCTTGTCGTCGTTCAGATAATGATTTTCCGCTTTACCCTTATCTTCCAAATCCTCTACCAATTCCCTTCGATGGAGTAACTCCATACTCTATCCACGAGTATTTTTTCGGTCATCCCAGGTCGAGGGGTCCCGGTGAGCCTGCCGGTGATTTTTCCACATTTACCGCTCTCAGTCTTTCCCCCGCTGATTATGTCTTGTTTAAAATTATCACTAACTGTCTGATACCTATTACTTCGAAGCCCTTAGCAGAAATTCGCTCATTCCACTGCTTGATGCTCTACGGGATGCATCGACAGTTAGACTTTGACATCATAGCGACCATCTATTTCTCCATCATCACCTACAGTCAGATCGACCGTCAGACAGTTTACATGCTTTGGACATATCATTACTGCCTGGCTTCATTCGGTCGGTATCGACGTGTCACAGGGCAGGATCGGGCCGATGGTTCGGCAGGACTACCGACTTAGCCGACGCGCGTTGGCCCAGTCTGGCATTATCGTCGGACCGTAGGGGCTGAGGTGGAAGGATAGGAGATGTCTGGGGGAATTACCTAGGGCGGCCCATGTTCAGATACCCGCAGCTCCGACTTTTCATCAGGAGCCGCCCGCTACTGCAGAGGGCCTCTATGAGCCGGATCTGGATCTTCGCTGGCAGATTGCGGAGCTGGAGCAGACGATCCAGCATGGTCTTCATATGACAGAGCTCTAGCAACAGGAGGTCCGCTCTGAGTTTCAGTCTTTCGACCGCAGATTGCTCGCGATTGAGTCCGATGTCTCTGGGGTCTGCTCCCGGCAGGAGGCGTGGTACGAGGAGTGGCGCGGTTGGACTGCTGGTCATCCGTACTAGCCTTCATCTTCTGGAGCTGCGCCCTCCAGCAGCACTGCACCAGGGAGCATCATACCAATTGATGATACATCTGACGACAACCCCCCCCCCCCCCAGGATTGATGATTCTGATGTTGACTATTATGACTTAATGATGTACTTGACTGTTATGACTTGGTGTTGTACTTGACTATGCTTTGATGCAGTGTTCTGCATCTGACTATATGACTATTTCCATGTATGACTTGCTACTCCATGCTTATTACTAGTTCTTGTTTTATTCCTATTACGTGTTCATATGATGCATATGATTGGTTTATCTTGCTTTACATCTCTCATATGTGTTCATATACACTCAAAATTAAATCATATCTTTGTTGTTTTAGGAGAACCCTAGGTTTGAGGGGGAGTATGTTTAAACTTAACAACCAGTTTACACCCTTTTCGGTGTTTGAGAAAGGGGGAGAGTGTGGTTGGTTAAGTTTAGGACTATTACGAGTTCAACTGGTGTAGGGGAAGGATCCGGATTCTCCTACGATTCTAAAATTTGAGATAATTGAATTCAAATTCCTAAACTTAAAATCGGGTTGTCAAATAACAAAAAGGGGAGATTGTTGATGCAGTCTGACTCTGATTGTTATTTTGGTGTTGACACCGATTTTAGTTTAGGTTAATGAGATGATTGGGATTAAGTCCAGGTCGGGGACTAGTCACACCTAATGGGACTAGGTGGAGTGGAAAAGACATAGTGGGACTAGGTATACCTAGTGGGACTAGGTGGAAACCCTGGCTAGAGAAGCCAGGTCCTAGCTTGAGAAGCTAGGTTGGATGAAACCCTGGCTTGGAAAGCCAGGTCCTAGCTTGAGAAGCTATGTTGGATGATATCCCGGCTTAGGAAGCCAGGTCCTAGCTTGAGAAGCTAGGTTGGATGAAATCCTGGCTTGGGAAGCCAGGTCCTAGCTTGGGAAGCTAGGTTGGATGAAATCCTGGTGAGTGAAGCCAGGTCCTAGCTTGGGAAGCTAGGTTGAAGTCCCGGTGAGTGAAACTGGGCATGGAGTCTTGGTCCGGGGGACTGAGCACGAGTCAAAGAAGGCTAGGAGCCCGTTCTCTTGACTTAGAGAGGATTTGGCCTTGCCTGGATCGGTCTGGTGACCGATCAGGGAGGTTGGCACGGAGTTCCTTCGTGGATCGGTCTGACCGATCCAGTGATGTCTGATGGGTCTGGTGACCGATCAGGGAGCATACAGTGACTTTGTTAGGCTACTGATCGTCTCCTGATCAGTCTGGTGACCGATCAGGGAGACAATTCATATCGTTCTGGTAAACGATCAATTGTCGCGAGCTTCTCACTATAACCGATCAGACTGGAGTCTGATCGGTCAGGAGGTGCTCTGATCGATCCCCAGACCGAACAGGCCACATCCTGATCGGTCTAGTGACTGATCAGTGGGTTCGGGCTGCGATGCTGGAAAATCACTCTACAAAGGGGTCGATCGGTCTGATGACCGATCCACGACTTGGGATCGGTCTGGTGATTGATCACGAAGAAGTCGCGATTTCTGATTTTTCAGTGGGGACCGATCAGGCTGGAGCCTGATCGGTCTGGACCCATCCTGATCGGTCTGGTGACCGATCAGGAGTCACTTTAATCGGTCCGGTGACCGATCAATAGCTGACAGCTTTAATTCAAAAACGCTGTCAGAGTTCTGATTTCTGCTGATACACTACTGATATCTATTCTGATTCTTCTGATACTTGATCTTCTGTTGATTTGGTGTGCTAATCATCTGCTAAGTATGCATATAACTCAGGGATCATCTAAGGCGAGTCAAACGGAGGCTTTTGCTACAGCAGGTTTGGTTGTTTCCCGTCTGTAGGAAATAACGTCTTCTGGCGCGAGTTGCAACGGCTGAGAAGCTGATGACTTGGGGCTCGACTGGAGAGGGTTCAGTGAGTCCAGAGGAGGTCAGGGGTAGCTGGGTCGTTGCAGGTGAGCAGCTGGTGAGCTGCAGAGCGGCTGGTGACCTGGCGATGGTAAGCAGGTTAAGCTGCGAAGTGGAGAAGGATCTAAAAGCATCTCTGTGAGCCACAAGATGCTTCTTGATCTCTTGCGCATCACTCTAAAGTCTGAGACAACTCTTGAGCATTCATTCAACACTTTGAAGCGATCTCTTGCAAAGCAGTAACCTTGAGTTTGTGGAGGAAGTTGCGAGTGGATCAACAAGCATACAAAGAGCTGGGAGCTCTTGTGTTGGTGGTGTTGTGCTGTGCTCGGTGATCTGTTCTCCGATTCTCATCCTTGTGCTGTGTTAGCGATCTATAAGATCTTTCTTTGTGTCTCTGTGATTTCATTCCATATACTCTATTGAGACATTGTGTGGAGAGGTTTCTCCACCGAAAAGGAGGATTTAATATCCGGATTTTCCGGGGTTGATCTACCGACGATCAAGGGATCGCCCACCTTACGGACATGCCAAGGAGTAGGGGCAAGTTATCCTCGAACCTTATACATTCTCGTGTTAGGGTTTGTGTTCTTTGTTTTCTGCATCTCTCTGTTTTTGTATTGCTTCCGCTGTGCTGCGACTAACCCTAAGTGCAGAGTTTCAAAAGAGCTAAGATTTTGTGTCTGGCTACATTCACCCCCCCCTCCCCAGCCATCCTAGCACCAACATTAGGTGTTCAGCCCTTGGCCAGGACTTAGTGCCAAATTCCACGAACCAGGACTTAGTGCCCAGCTTCACTCACCAAGTCTTAGTGCCCAGCTTCACTCACCAAGTCTTAGTGCCCAATTCTTAGAACCAGGACTTAGTGCCTAGGTTAACTAGGACTTTTCTTCACTTTGTTACTCCTCTCTTGACTCACCCTTCCCTTGTTCAATGTATCACTGACTTAAGCATATTGTCAAACATTGAAACACTTAGAGGAAGACATCATTGATGCATCTTGCACCAACTGTACCAATGCATGCAAGTCATCTACTTTTAGGTAGACCATGGCAATTTGATAGGAAGGTCAGGCATAATGGGTTTAAAAATAAGTATTCTTTTATGATGCATGATAAACAAGTAACTCTTGTACCATTGACTCCTAAGCAAGTATATGAAGATCAATTGAGGATCAAAAATGAGAGTGAAAAAAGAAAGGATTGTGAGAGAAAAGAAAATGAGAAAAGGAAAAAGAATGGAGAAGAAAAAGAGTGTGAGAAAAGAAAAGGTGAGGATTAGATGATTGGAAAAAAGAATGAATGGGGAAAAGAAATTCAAGAGCAAGAGAGTAAAAAAGGGAGCTCTTATGCAAAAGAAAGAGAGGTTAAGAGAGCGTTTTATGCTTCACAGCCAATAATTGTACTTTTGTACAAGGAGACTTATTTTAACACTAACGATCTTGACCCTACTTTGCCTAGTGTTGTTAAATCTCTTTTGCAGGAATTTGATGATGAATTCCCTGATGAGGTTCCTGATGGATTGCCACCACTTAGAGGAATAGAGCACCAAATTGATTTCATCCCTGGGCCACTCGGCTAGCCTATAGGTGTAACCCTGCTAAGATAAAAGAACTTCAAAGGCAAGTTGAAGAGTTGATGAGAAAAGAGTATGTCCGAGAAAGTTTGAGTCCATGTGTTATCCCCGTCTTGCTAGTACCTAAGAATGATAGAACTTGGAGAATGTGTGTTGATTGTAGGGCTATCAACAAGATTATGGTAAAATATCGTTATCCTATTCCTAGATTAGATGATATGCTAGATGAACTACATGGCTCTTGCTTTTTCTCTAAAATTGATTTGAAGTCGGGTTATCACCAAATTCGCATGTGTGAGGGCGACGAAAGGAAAACTACATTTAAGACTAGGTATGGTTTGTATGAATGGTTAGTCATGCCATTGGAGCTTACTAATGCACCTAGTACTTTCATGAGATTAATGAACCATATTTTGCATGCTTTTATTGGAAATTTTGTCGTAATATATTTTGATGACATCTTGATTTATAGCAAAAAATTTAGAGGAGCATCTGAATCATTTATAAAATGTTCTAATAGTTTTGCGAAATGAAAAGTTGTATGCTAATATTCAAAAATGTTCTTTTTGCACTAATCAGATTGAGTTTCTTGGTTATATTGTTAGTGCTAAGGGAATAGCAGTTGATGAGAAGAAGGTTAAGGCTATTCGTGAATGACCAACATCAAAAACCATAACTGAGGTACGTAGCTTCCATGGTTTGACAAGTTTCTACAGAAGGTTTGTTAAGAATTTTAGCACATTAGCTGCACCCATGACCAAAATTGTTAAAAAGAATGTCGGATTTTGTTGAGATAGTGAACAGGAATCAGCCTTCAAACTCACTTAAGGAGAAACTAAGTTTTGCATCATTACTTGCATTACCTAACTTTGCTAAAACTTTTGAAATTGAGTGTGATGCATCAGGAATAGGTATTGGAATTGTGCTAATACAAGAAGGTCGACCCCTTGCTTATTTTAGTGAGAAATTGAGTGGAGTAGCTTTGAGCTATCCCACTTATGACAAAGAGATGTATGAATTGGTGAGGGCTTTAGAGATTTGGAAGCATTACTTGTGGCCCAAGGAGTTTGTCATTCACACTGATCATGAATCATTGAAGCATTTGAAGAGCCAAAGTAAGTTGAATAGACGTCATGCGAAATGGGTGGAGTTTATTGAATCATTTCCTTATGTGATCAAGTATAAACGAGGTATGGAAAATACTGTTGCAGATGGTTTATCTCGAAGGTATACCTTGCTCTCTACTTTGAACACAAAATTGTTAGGATTTGAATACATTAAAGATCTATATTCTAAAGATCCTGACTATGGAAATGTATTTGATGTTTGTGAGCATGCTGTATTTGGGAAGTTTTATAGGCATGAGGGATTTCTATTTAGAGTTAATAGGTTATGTGTGTCTAACTGTTCATTGAGGGAATTATTAATCCAAGAAGCCCGTGATGGGGGACTAATGGGACATTTTGGAGTGAGAAAAATACTAGAAGTTTTGTTAGAACATTTCTTTTGGCAGCATATAAAAGGAGATGTAGTCAAATTTTATGAGAAGTGTATCACATGTAGGCAAGAAAAATCTAAATCTTTACCTCATGGATTGGATACACCTCTACCAATTCCTAGTGAACATTGGGTTGATATTTCTATGGACTTTATTGTAGGTTTACCAAGGTCAAATCGAGGTATGGATTCTATTTTTGTGGTCGTAGACAGATTTTCTAAAATGACTCATTTTATTTCTTATAGGAAAATAGATGATGCTAACCATATTGCTGATCTCTTCTTTAGGGACATTGTACGACTTCATGGTGTGTCGAAAAGTATAGTTTCAGATCGTCATGCAAAGTTTCTAAGGTACTTTTGGAAGACACTATGGGGCAAGTTGGGAATAAAGTTGTTATTTTCTACAACGTGTCATCCACAAACAGATGGACAAAGTGAGGTAGTAAATCAAACCTTAGCTACTTTATTAAGAGCTATCATTCAAAAGAATTTAAATGGTTGGGAAGATTGTTTGCCACATGTTGAATTTGCATATAATAGATCTATACATTCTACTACTAAGTGTTCACTTTTTGAAGTGGTATATGGTTTCAATCCCCTAACTCCTTTGGATTTGTCACCTTTGCCTATCTCTGAGCATACTAGTTTGGATGGTACAAGGAAAGCTGAATTTATGAGGCAAATGCACGAGAAAGTAAAGATGCAAATTGCAAAAAAGACTGAACAATATGCTATGCAAGCCAACAAGGGACGAAAGAAAATAATCTTTGAACCCGGTGATTGGGTTTGGGTTCTGATGGAGACAAAGGACGTGAACAAGTTGCCCAACAAGCTAACGATATGGATCATGCTCAACCCACTTTAGAAGATGTTGATGATCCATTATGCATCAAAGGGGGCCCAATTACAAGGGCTAAGGCTAAAAAGATGAAAGAAGCACTTTATGTGCTAATTGAAGATGTGAAAGCCAAAGCGACCATTGAAGAAGGTTTGACTAAGAGCAAGTCTTACGGCTTAGTCAACCTAATTCAAGCCTTAGATGAGCTTAACTAGTATCCTTAGTCTCTTGTCTATGTAAGAAGGATATGTTAATTTTGTGGGATCAATTTAGACCCAATTTCTAGCTTTATTTGGGTTGTAATGGTGCCAAGAGCTCAATAGGCCTATGTAGTCTATATAGGCCTCTACTAAATGGGCTTCCTTTTGGCCTTTTAGGGTTTTTAGGTCACCCTATAGCTATAAATATATGGGGTGGCGGCCACAACATGTAACTTTTGGCTTATTCAATCTACTACATGGTGAGGCTCTCACTTGTTGGTTCTTCATTGAACTAGAACTTATCAAGGCATCCCCTTGTGGCGTTCAAGACTTATCAACCTCCATCCCAAGGTTGTGGCGTCTATCTTCTTCTTCCTCTATACCAAGGTTCGTGCTTCCTAAGCATTGGGTTGAGGTTTCTTTCTTCCATTCTCCATCTTTTCGATTTAGACTATCTTTCCCTCTTTCCTCCATTTGTTGTGTGTTCTTGAGACTTATTCTCTTTGGGTTCGCATCATTTGGTATCAGAGCCTTAGTTGCTCTAAATCGATTTGGTTATCCTTTTCTTTGTGTTCTTGAGTCTCTATTTTATTTTTGTTTCTTTCTTTTGCTTAGCAAGCCTTACTTGCTTTGTTGCTCAAAAAAAAAAGAGAAAGGAAAAAAAAAATTCGGCAAAAAAAAAAGAGGGAAAAAAAATTCTGCAAAAAAAAAAAGAAGCAAAGGAAGGTAGAAAGAAAAAAAAAAGAGAGAAAAGCCAAAAAAAAAAAAAGCAAAAGAGGCTGAAAAAAAAAGGAAGTTGAGACTTTATTTGCAAATTTATTTTTGTCATTTCCTTTCAAGTTAGCCTAGATTAAGTTCTGGCGACTTTTATTTCAGCTCTTATTTCTAGTATTCTCATTTCATTTCAAGTTAGCCTAGATTAAGTTCTGGCGACTTTTATTTCAGCTCTTATTTCAAGTATTCTCATTTCATTTCAAGTTAGCCTAGATTAAGTTCTGGCGACTTTCATTTCAGCTCTTATTTCAAGTACTTTCATTTTCCTTTAAGTTGCCTAGATTCAATTCTGGCAGCCTAGATTAAGTTCTGGCAACTTTCCTTTCAGCTCTTTAATTCACGTTTTGCTATCTTTCATTTCCGCATTATCCTCAATTTTGCCTAGATTCAATTCTGGCAAATTTCCTTTCAGCACTTATTTCAAGTTTTCAATTCTGCAATTTTCACTTTTTGTCTTGAATTCCTACCTTTTGTCCTAACACTCCACGAACGCTTACAAGGTATTTGCCTCAAATTCTAAGTTCAAGTTCTTTAAAGAGCTAACATTCGTGAGTTCGAGTGTTTGAGTGAAACAGGTTGTTCAATGGCGACAAGTGGAGAAGAAGGAAGACCTAGAGAATCCCTTGATCAACGTGCTTTGAGGCAACACTTGGAACGCATGGAAATCCGTTTTAGTCAGATTATGGACAGATTAGAGAAACAAGATGCTGTAATTGCAGGATTGCGACATAGACAAGTTGGTAGAGTTCCTTCACGAAGTGATAGACAATATAACCGTGTTGACCATGATGATGATGATGATGGCGTATCTGAGGACATTGATGATAGAGCTTCAAGTGGCAGATCGGATCATGCTCGAGTTAGTGGTAGAAGAGGAAGGATGAATGATCATGTGGATAGAAACTTGGGAAATATCAAGATGAGGATTCCTTCATTTCAAGGCAAAAGTGATCCTGAAGCCTATTTGGAGTGGGAAAAGAAAGTGGAATTAGTATTTGATTGTCACAACTATTCTGAAGAAAAGAAGGTAAAACTCGCTGCCGTTGAATTTGTTGATTATGCAATTATTTGGTGGGATCAAATTATTCTAAGCAGGAGAAGAAAAAAGAGAGACCCGTTGGTAGTTGGGAGGAGATGAAGACTATTATGAGAAAGAGATTCATCCCAACACATTACTATCGGGATTTGTATCAACGGTTACAAAGTCTCACACAAGGATCCAAGACTGTGGAGGAATACCACAAAGAGATGGAAATTGCCATGATTCGAGCCAATGTGGAGGAGGACCGAGAAGCAACCATGGCACGATTTTTACAAGGTTTAAATCAAGAAATTGCAAATGTAGTGGAGTTACAACATTATGTGGAGCTTGAAGACATGGTGCATATGTCCATGAAAGTTGAAAGACAACTCAAAAAGAAGGGATCAAACAAGCATGGGGGGCAAAGTTCGCATTCGTCAAATTGGAAATCTAGTTGGAACAAAAGAGATGATAAAGTTGAATCAAAGAAAAAGCCCGATTTTCCAAAGAATAAAGATGCAAGCTCTCCATTAGTCAAGGGAAAGGAACCCCTCCAACCATCAAGAAATAGAGATATTAAATGCTTTAAGTGCTTGGGAAGGGGACATATCGCATCACAATGCCCAAACAAAAGAATCATGATTTTGAAAGAAAATGGTGACATCGAGACTGAAAGTGAGTCCGAAGATGATAGTGTCTTGCCCGCATTGTTGGAAAGTGATGAAGAGTATCCCGTTGAAGGTGAAGCCCTTGTGACTAGGCGTGCTCTAAATGTGCAAGTGAAAGAAGATAATGAAGAACAACGAGACAACATATTTCATACCCGTTGTCACATCAAAGACAAGGTATGTAGTATGATTATAGATGGGGGAAGTTGCACTAATGTAGCTAGTACTATTTTGGTTGAGAAATTATGCTTACCTACCACTAAGCATCCTAGACCTTACAAACTACAATGGTTAAATGATTGCGGGGAAGTCAAGGTCAACAAGCAAGTGTTGGTTTCATTTTCCATTGGTAGATATCATGATGAGATACTTTGTGACGTAGTACCAATGCATGCAAGTCATCTACTTTTAGGAAGACCATGGCAATTTGATAGGAAGGTCATGCATGATGGGTTTAAAAATAAGTATTCTTTTATGATGCATGGTAAACATGTAACTCTTGTACCATTGACTCCTAAGCAAGTATATGAAGATCAATTGAGGATCAAAAATGAGAGTGAAAAAAGAAAAGAGTGTGAGAAAAAAGAAAATGAGAAAAAGAAAAAGAATGGAAAAGAAAAAGAGTGTGAGAAAAGAAAAGGCGAGGATGAGATGAGTGGAAAAAAGAATGAAAGGGGAAAAGAAATTCAAGAGCAAGAGAGTAAAAAAGGGAGCTTTTATGCAAAAGAAAGAGAGGTTAAGAGAGCGTTTTATACTTCACAGCCGATGATTGTACTTTTGTACAAGGAGGCCGATTTTAACACTAACGATCTTAACCTTACTTTGCCTAGTGTTGTTAAATCTCTTTTGCAGGAATTTGATGATGTATTTCCTAATGAGGTTCCTGATGGATTGCCACCACTTAGAGGAATAGAGCACCAAATTGATTTCATCCCCGGAGCCACAATTCCTAACCGGCCAGCCTATAGGTGTAACCCTGCTGAGATAAAAGAACTTCAAAGGCAAGTTGAAGAGCTGATGAGAAAAGGGTATGTCCGAGAAAGTTTGAGTCCATGTGCCGTCCCCGTTTTGCTAGTACCTAAGAAGGATGGAACTTGGAGAATGTGCGTTGATTGTAGAGCCATCAACAAGATTACGGTAAAGTATCGTCATCCTATTCCTAGATTAGATGATATGCTAGATGAATTACATGGCTCTTGCATTTTCTCTAAAATTGATTTGAAGTCGGGCTATCATCAAATTCGTATGCGTGAGGGAGACGAATGGAAAACTGCATTTAAGACTAGGTATGGTTTGTACGAATGGCTAGTAATGTCATTTGGGCTTACTAATGCACCTAGTACCTTCATGAGGTTAATGAACCATATTTTGCGTGCTTTTATTGGAATTTTTGTTGTAGTATATTTTGATGACATCTTGGTTTATAGCAAAAATTTAGAGGAACACCTACAACATTTACAAAATGTTCTAATTGTTTTGCGAAATGAAAAGTTGTATGCTAACCTTCAAAAATGTTCTTTTTGCACTAATCAAGTTGAGTTTCTTGGTTATATTGTTAGTGCTAAAGGAATAGCAGTTGATGAGAAGAAGGTTAAGGCTATTCGTGAATGGCCAACACCAAAAACAATAACTGAGGTACGAAGCTTCCATGGTTTGGCAAGTTTCTACAGAAGGTTTGTAAAGAATTTTAGCACTTTAGCTGCACCCTTGACTGAAATTGTTAAAAAGAATGTTGGATTTCATTGGGATAGTGAACAGGATTCAGCATTCAACTCACTTAAGGAAAAATTAAGTTCTGCACCATTACTTGCATTACCTAACTTTGCTAAAACTTTTGAAATTGAGTGTGATGCATCAGGAATAGGTATTGGAGCTGTGCTAATACAAGAAGGTCGACCCCTTGCTTATTTTAGTGAAAAATTGAGTGGAGCAGCTTTGAACTATCCCACTTATGACAAAGAGATGTATGCTTTGGTGAGGGCCTTAGAGACTTGGCAGCATTACTTGTGGCCCAAAGAGTTTGTCATTCACACTGATCATGAATCATTGAAGCACTTGAAGAGTCAAAGTAAGTTGAATCGACGTCATGCGAAATGGGTGGAGTTCATTGAATCATTTCCTTATGTGATCAAGTACAAACGAGGTATGGAAAATACTGTTGCAGATGCTTTATCTCGAAGGTATACCTTGCTCTCTACTTTGAATACTAAATTGTTAGGATTTGAATACATTAAAGATTTATATTCTAAAGATCCTGACTTTGGAAATGTATTTGAAGTTTGTGAGCATGCTGCATTTGGGAAGTTTTATAGGCATGAGGGATTTTTATTTAGAGTTAATCGGTTATGTGTGCCTAACTGTTCATTGCGGGAATTATTAGTCCAAGAAGCCCATGGTGGGGGACTAATGGGGCATTTTGGAGTGAGGAAAACACTTGATGTTTTGTTGGAGCATTTCTTTTGGCCACATATGAAAGGAGATGTTGTAAAATTTTGTGAGAAGTGTATCACATGTAGGCAAGCAAAATCTAAATCTTTACCTCATGGGTTGTATACACCTCTACCAATTCCTAGTGAACCTTGGGTTGATATTTCTATGGACTTTATTGTAGGATTACCAAGGTCAAAACGTGGTATGGATTCCATTTTCATGGTCGTAGACAGATTTTCCAAAATGGCTCATTTTATTCCTTGTAGGAAAACAGATGATGCTAACCATATTGCTGATCTCTTTTTTAGGGACATTGTGCGACTTCATGGAGTGCCAAAAAGCATAGTTTCAGATCGTGATGCAAAGTTTCTAAGCTACTTTTGGAAGACACTATGGGGCAAGTTGGGAACAAAGTTGTTGTTTTCTACAACGTGTCATCCACAGACAGATAGACAAACTGAGGTAGTAAATCGTACCTTAGCTACTTTATTAAGAGCTATCATTCAAAAGAATTTAAAGGGCTGGGAAGATTGCTTACCACATGTTGAATTTGCATATAATAGATCTATACATTCTGCTACTAAGTGTTCACCTTTTGAAGTAGTATATGGTTTCAATCCGCTAACTCCTTTGGATTTATCACCTTTGCCTATCTCTGAGCATGCTAGTTTGGATGGTACTAAGAAAGCTGAATTTGTGAGACAAATACACGAGAAGGTAAGGAGGCAAATTGAAAAGAAGACTGAACAATATGCTACGCAAGCCAACAAGGGACGAAAGAAAATAATCTTTGAACCCGGTGATTGGGTTTGGGTTCATATGAGGAAGGAGAGATTTCCTGCTAAACGTCGTACTAAGTTGCATCCAAGAGGAGATGGACCATTTCAAGTGGTGGCGCGAATCAATGATAATGCCTACAAGCTTGACTTGCCGGGTGAGTATAATGTGAGTTCCACATTTAATGTTTCTGATCTCTCTCCCTTTGATGTAGGTAATCAAGATTCGAGGACGAATCCTTTTGAGGAGAGGGGGAATGATGGAGACAAAGGACGTGAACAAGTTGCCCAACAAGCTAACGATATGGATCATGCTCAACCCACTTTAGAAGATGTTGATGATCCATTATGCATCAAAGGGGGCCCAATTACAAGGGCTAAGGCTAAAAAGATGAAAGAAGCACTTTATGTGCTAATTGAAGATGTGAAAGCCAAAGCGACCATTGAAGAAGGTTTGACTAAGAGCAAGTCTTACGGCTTAGTCAACCTAATTCAAGCCTTAGATGAGCTTAACTAGTATCCTTAGTCTCTTGTCTATGTAAGAAGGATATGTTAATTTTGTGGGATCAATTTAGACCCAATTTCTAGCTTTATTTGGGTTGTAATGGTGCCAAGAGCTCAATAGGCCTATGTAGTCTATATAGGCCTCTACTAAATGGGCTTCCTTTTGGCCTTTTAGGGTTTTTAGGTCACCCTATAGCTATAAATATATGGGGTGGCGGCCACAACATGTAACTTTTGGCTTATTCAATCTACTACATGGTGAGGCTCTCACTTGTTGGTTCTTCATTGAACTAGAACTTATTAAGGCATCCCCTTGTGGCGTTCAAGACTTATCAACCTCCATCCCAAGGTTGTGGCGTCTATCTTCTTCTTCCTCTATACCAAGGTTCGTGCTTCCTAAGCATTGGGTTGAGGTTTCTTTCTTCCATTCTCCATCTTTTCGATTTAGACTATCTTTCCCTCTTTCCTCCATTTGTTGTGTGTTCTTGAGACTTATTCTCTTTGGGTTCGCATCAGGTTCATATGAGAAAGGAGAGATTTCCTGCTAAACGTCGTTCTAAGTTGTATCCACAAGGTGATGAATCATTTCAAGTCATGGCGTAAATCAATGTTAATGCTTACAAGCTTGACTTACCAGGTGAGTATAATGTGAGTTCCACATTTAATGTTTCTGATCTCTTTCCCTTTGATGTAGGTAATAAAGATTTCAGGACGAATCCTTTTGAGGAGAGGAGGAATAATGGAGTCAAAGAAAGTGAGCAAGTTGCCCAACAAGCTAACTATATGGATCATGCTCAACCCACTCTAGAAGATGTTAATGATTCATGATGCATCAAAAGAGGCCCAATTACAAGGGCTAAGGCTAAAAAGATGAAAGAAGCACTTAATGTGCTAATTGAAGATGTAAAAGCCAAAGCTACCATTGAAGAAGGTTTGACCAAGAGCAAGTTATACAGCTTAGTCAACTTAATTCAAGCTTTAGATGAGCTTAACTAGTCAATTAAGTCTCTTGTTTATATAAGAGGGATATGTTGGATTTGTGGGTTCAATTTAGGCCAAATTTCTAGCTTTATTTGGGTTGTAATAGTGTTAAGAGCTCAATATGGCTATGTAGTCTACATAGGTCTCTACTAAATGAGCTTCCATTTGGCCTTTTAGGGTTTTTAGGTCACCCTATAGCTATAAATTAAGGGGGTGGCGGCCACAACATATAACTTTCGGCATATTTCAATCTCAAGCATGGTGAGGCTCTCACTTGTTGGTTCCTTATTGAACTAGAACTTATCAAGGAATCCCCTTGTGGCGTTCAAGACTTATCAACCTCCATCCCAAGGTTGTGGTGTATATCTTTTTCTTCTTCTATACCAAGGTTCGTGCTTGCCTAAGCATTGGGTCGAGGTTTCTTTCTTTCATCCTCCATCTTTCGATTTAGACTATCATTCTCTCTTTCTTCAATTTGTTATGGGTTCTTGAGACATCTTCTCTATGGGTTCGCATCAGTTCCTACCAGCTTGTGGTGTCGAGGATGGCGAAGTTGTGTAGACCTGGCCGTGGTACTGAGGATGCCCAGCCGAGAGCAGCCGCATTTCTTACTAGCTTGTGGTGCCGAGGATGCCCAAGATGTGTAGACTTGGCCGTGGTACTGAGGATGCCCAACCGGGAGCTGCCGAAGTTCCTACCAGCTTGTGGTATCGAGGATGCCCAAGCTGTGTAGACTTGGCCATGGTGTTGAGGATGCCTGGCCGAGAGCAGCCGAAGTTCCTACCAGTTTGTGGTACTGAGGATACCCAAGCTGTGTAGACTTGGTCATGGTGTTGAGGATGCCTGACCGGGAGCAACCGAAGTTCTTACCAGCTTGTGGTGCTGAGGATGCCCAAGCTGTGTAGACTTGGCCGTGGTGCTGAGGATGCCTGGCAGAGAGCAACCGAAATTCCTATCAGTGTTTGGTGCCAAGGATGCTCAAGCTATGTAGACCTGGTCGTGGTGCTGATGATGCTCGGTTGGGAGCAACCAAAGTTCCTACCAACTTACAGTTATCGAGGATACTCCAGAGACTTGACCCCCTCGACGTAGAAACTAATTATCTAGCATGGAGTGGATATCCGATATGGAATCGGTACTCGACGGGGAGTGAGTTTGGATTATCGCGAATAAAAAAACCTTATGGGAAATCACATTTCCCAGAGAACTAGAGCAAGTTATATTCAAAAGACAAAATACGAAACATAGTACCGAAGGTAAGTTATATTCAGAAGACAAAATACGAAACATATTACACAAGGCAAGTTATATTCATTCAGAAGGTAAAAAAACACTGGCACAAGGTTTACAACCATAAACAATATGAAAGTGTTCTAGCGGCAAACGATAAATAAGATTACATCATAGTTCCTTCTCTTCCGCAGACAATTACTCCCAGGCTTGGCCATCACCGAGGAAGTTCAAGTCAACACCTGACTTCAGTACATCGGCTTGCTGGATTTGTCGAACAGCTCTGTTGAAGCCTTGCTTAAGCCTCTTCAGAACTTGGCCAGCCATGATATCATCGAACTCCTCGGACTAGAGGAACTTGGCCTTGACAACGGCTTCTATCTCTGACTGACGGGCTTCCACACTGGCTCTATAACCTTCTAGCTCCTTGAGGGCCCGATCCCATTCAGCCTTCATTTTCTCTACGTTGGCTAGTGTCCGGTCTCGGGCAACAAGAGCATTTTCGTATTGTTCTCGGACTATGGACAAGAGGGACTCAGTTTGGGAGATGATCTTCTATTAGTCAGATACATAAGCAGTGGTAGCTCGCAGACACATCTCGTCCTTGGCTATCTTATCCATCTACTCCTTAATCTGGCCGCTGAGTTCCTCCTTGGATGATTCGAGGAGGCAAATGTCTTCCAGCAATTTGGCCTCCTGGGTATGAAGTTGCTCCTTGTCCCGGGTCAGTTGAGCTACCTCTACCGAAAGAGATTTGGCTCTCTCCGTCATTAGGAGCTCCCTGTGTCAGACACTATTCAAATTGGACTCCAAAGCCTGGGAGTTGTCCGCGGAATGTTCAAGTTTGACACGAGGTCTTTAATGACCTCGGCCTGCATCTGGCCCTCCCATTTGACCCGCTAGACCTCAGCCTCAAGCTCAGCTACCTTCTGCTGTTGTGCTTCTATTTCATGCTCGGGAAGCATCCGACGACCAAGAATCAGGCACTCAGACGTGGCCTAATAAGAAAAGCATAGGAATTAAAAGGCAAAAGTAATAAGAAAGGATAGGCGAAGTTATACCATCAGGAGGGACTCGTATAGCCGGGCTACCACTTCGGCTAAGGTCATCTCCCTGAGAGAGGTGACATACTCCTTGGTGCGCTCCCTCATTACCTCCCAACTTCTCGAAGAAGGTATGCTTGAAGTAGCTTCTGAGGGGCAGGCGGGGAGTTCCACTCGATGCGTGTCCTCGATGCGTGCCCTCAACGTGTAGGACGGATGGCCCAGGGAAGCTGTCATCTATGCTCGAAGAAATTTCCTGTGAAGGATGAATCCCCTGAGGCAACTCCCTTATTTGCAAACACTGGGGTCCAATCTTAGCCGCCTTTTTGGCAGCCTGTACCTTCCTGCGGAGGTTGGCACTCGTAGGCTCTGGTTCATCAAACTGGACCATCTTGCCCTTGTGATTGAGGGCCCTTGGCGAAGGAAGAATGGATTGTGCTTCCTCGGCTGGTGGCTTAGTCTCCTTCATGGACTCCTCAGCAGGTGGCGTCGTTCCCTTCCAACGCTTAGAAAGAGGAATGAGATCCTCCCCTTCCTCAGGAGTGCTGTGGTGAGCTCGGCCCGATCAAGATTTACTCTTCCGAAGGGCGAGAGCTGGTGCGGGCCTCTAAACTGCGACGGGCGGTTCATTCTCCTCTTCCTCCTCGACTAGAAGGAGAAGAAGTCTTCGTCACGGAGGTGGGGAACTTACTCCTCGAGTCGGCTCAACCTCCGAGAGAGGGACCAATGTTAATTGCACATCGACCTCTTGAGCCATGGCAAAGGCGGAGGAGGGGCTTGCCTCCTGAGTAATGGACGACTTTATGTCGAGCGATTCCTAGCTATGGGTCCTCTCGGAATCTCTATTGGATTCGAAGGGTGGGTCTCCAGGGACTTGGATGGGAGCTAGCGCATTCTCGTCAGCCAACTCCCATTTGAGCAGCTTGCTCATGGATCGGGCAAGCATGGTGGCTTCTACAAAATAGTCAAAGAAGTATCAGTTAGTATAAACAAGCATTAATAAAGATAAAGGACTTACGGAGGTTGCTGTCAAAGCGGGTAGCCTTAGGGCTAATCCCAGCTCCGTACAGGAGCCCTTCACAACGGACCGGGTTGGGGCCATGAAAGTCCATTCCGGTGAATACTCTCCCCTAGCTCACTGGTACCCCTGATCATGTTGAAAATCACCTAGTTCCAGGAGGAGAGGTAGTTCGTCTGACCAACGAGTTGGGGAAAACGGATGCTTGGAGAGTTTGATAAAGAAGAAACTCTCCTTTCATCCCTTGTGCGAGGAAGGGAAGCCACCTATGAATCTATGATAGCTTTGCTGTATAACTGAAAGCCCCTCTAGACGAGAGGCTAGGAAGGAAAAAAGTAATGGAAAAAGCAAGGGGTCAAAGATATCCTAAACAACATGAACAGAAGGAATGACCTGCTCATCTGAGCGAAGTCATTCGGAGCCATCTATTGGAGACGAATGTCAAAGTACTGGGATATGAACATGAAAAAGGGGATCATAAAGAGAAGACCAAATTCTACCTGACCTAAGAAAAAAGTGTAAAACCGTAGAGGAGGCTCTACGGGAGATTGATCATGCCTGGGTACCCGAACTTCGAAATCTGCCAAGATGTCGTAGGTTTCACAAGCAGCTTGCAAGACTCCGGGTTTAACTTTTGATGAAATGACCTCATACCATTCTGGCTAATAGGCCTGCTCCTTTAATTTCCCTGAGACTCCCCCCTTTCCACTCTTTTCTTTCTTTTTCTACTACCTTTCCACTCTTGCCCATGATTCTAAGGAAGAAGTATGGATGATCAAAGAGGAAGAAGAAAGCATGAGGGCTTACACTGAAAAATATTTTAGGAAAGGGAAGAGGAAATAACAAGCTCTGATGGTCGGCGGTGTAAGTATAGGGTGACAGTGATAACACAGGAGGGATGAATGCGAGACACATGAGCAAAGAATAGTCGTGGATCTTGAAGCGTGCGGCTCATTATAGCCGCCGGTTGGTATATCTTGACTAGCAAGTCAAGGAAAGGACGCTTCGAGAGGGCATGCTGCGTGGCGGCAGTTTATTCACCAAAAGGATCTCCTGTCATTAATATTGTTAGTGAGAGCCCTAGAGCCAATCATGTGATGGTTGTTGTATGGACTCATTGTATCATATTTCATATATATATAAAGGCATTTGATTATGGTTATTATACTTACTTGTATTGGTGCCAAATAACTAAGTGTAATAACGTCCTTGGTAGTAGGTTCATATCTATATCAATCGATTGGTTGAATCGATAGTGAGATGATATAGAGAACACTACTCTTAATTATTCCTAGTCAAGTATTAACATTCAGGGACAATGTTAATGCATAGAGACTAGCATGTAGGTCAACACGATGACTTGATCTCACAAGTCATGGATATGAGATATCAAGTTGACACATGAGTATGCATTGGAGAATGTATACTGAATGACCCACCATGAGAAAGTATCATGGATCGTTATACGAGTGTCATATACTTTCTCATGTGACTATTAGTATGACTATTAGTCCTTAGACCTGAAGTCACCATAATTTCCTACATAAGGAGTTATGTAATTTGGTTTCGTCAAACGTCACCCGTAACTGGGTAGACTATAAAGGCGATTACTGGGTATGTAACAAATTATGCGGAGGGATGTGAGTGATGTAGATGGGATCTATCCCTCCTATATGACGGGAGAGATATCATAGTCTTGATAGAGTGAGATCACTAAGTGCATGGCCATGCCTAAATAAGGCAATATGAGATATTGAGCTTATTTGATTATAGTGAGTCTACTTGGAGTTCAAGACACATAGATTGATTGGAGGATGACACGGTCTATGCTTCATAGAAGATCAATCTAGATATCGACGATAGAAGGACATTGTCACATATTATGAAAGTCATAATTAGTAGTCACATTGGTGATGTTGGATCTCAACATTCTTGTAACTTGGGTAGCAATGATGTGTTGCTAGATACCGCTCATTGCTTATGTTTCTAAGAGGTTAGAAGCATTGCCAACGTTACAAGAACCTATAGGGTCACACACAAAGAACAAATAGATGGAGAAAAAAAAATGAAGTCAAGTTTGACTTGGCTAAATATGGAAAGTCCATAAAAGGCAAGTTTGACTTGACCCAAATCCAAATCAAGTTTGACTTAACTTGGTTCCACTTCAAGTTAGACTTGACATGGGAGAAGAAATGGAGTCAAGTTTGACTTGACTAAATATGGAAAGTCCATAAAAGGCAAGTTTGACTTGACCCAAATCCACCTCAAGTTAGACTTGACTTAATGCCACATCATGGTGATGAATTGGCATGGAGCCAACCATTGATGATGCTCCACATCATCAAGAGCATTAAGTGTGGATGCCACCTCATCAAGGAAGATTAATGGTCAAGTTTGACTTGACCAAAAAGGCCACCTCACCTTGACTTGACCAAGTGATGACTTGGCTTGGTATTTGACCAATGATGATGCTCCACATCATCTCCAAAGGTTGTAACCCCCCCATTTGAATTTGAATTCAAATTGAAAGGGGGTTATGGCCGGCCACTTAATGGCCATTATGTGGCCGGCCACAATGAGAGAACAAAACCAAGTTTTGGTTCCATTTTTCTTATGGTGTGTCTTCTCTTCTTCCTCCTCCAAGTGTTGGTGCTCTTCTTCTTCTTCTCCTCTTGGCCGAACCCTTAAAAGGTGCTAGCACACCTAAAGGGTTTCCTCCATCCACTTTGTTCGCGTGGATACTTCTAGAGGGACGACACTTGACGTCCTAGAGATCCGACATCCAAAAGGAGCGAGCGGGATTAAGCGGGGCACGTACCAAAGGTAAAATGGTTTATCCCTCTTTAGATCTAGGAGTAGATCGAGTTTTGAGCATGAAATGAATACGTGATTTTGTTTCGGAATTTTTTTCTTCGCACGAGATCCATGGCTTTGGGTTCTCGGGGTTTCCGCGACGCGAAAAGGCGGTTTTCGCGGCCCGAAAAACCCAACAGTGGTATCAGAGCCACGTGCGAAGCACGTATTTATTTATTTTTTGTATGGGATACAAAATTTAGAGTAGTTTATGATTCTGTAATTTTTCTAATTTTTAGGATTTTGTGAGTATTTTTCTCGTAGAGGCGAAGCAACGAGTGCGAAGCACTTGTACACTTCGACCACCGAGAAAAACTTCTCCGAAACGGCAAGTTTCGCCCAAATAGATTTTGGGACAGCGGGTTAGGCACTGTTAGATCGCGATACGACACTCACGAAATTAATTTCGTGAGTAGGGGCGCCGCCCCTAACCCCGCAAGGGGCCTTGTCACGTGATTGTGCCCGAAACCCGCTTAACGGGACCGCCGTGGAGTTGTGACTCATAAAATTCGTAAAATACATAGAAAAATTAGATAAATTTCTGTAAAATACATAATTTTGAATTATGTACAGTAGTGTGATGGTCATGGCCCAAGACCCTATTTTAATTAGATTAAAATATGTGTGTAATTCATATTACGGCCTGCGTGCCGTTATTTGTGTTGTGTGTGTTGTATTGTGATTGCGACCTGCGTGTCGGCCTTTTATTTATTATTTCTGTTAAAATTAGTTTAAGACTCGAATGTAACTCGAGTATAAATTTTGTAATGTACAAAATTGAAGATGAAGGAAATTCTGGAGAAGACGGACTCGTGGGAAGCAAGCCGACAACACATGGGGTTCTGGAAGGAGGAGCTTGGAGAAGCTGCTGCCTAGACCCTAGGTTGACCAAAGGATCTTCTCATTGGCTTGAGAAGATCTTAGTAGGGCCATGACTAATCACACTTTAATTTTCTTGTATATTTTATTTTTCCTTATATGTATGTGATGCATGTTAGTATAGAATAGAATATACATGAGTGTATGTGATGCACATGTAATGTGGGAACCACATCTTGATGTGCACCTAATACACATTTAGGTTAAATTAGATTTAATAAATGCCTAAATACGATGCACATCATCGATTAGATTAGATCTAAATCGAAATCAACTCGTATATGCCTAACGAGCCTTGATACCCATCACTACCACGATCATATGCGATTGTTGAATCTGCCAAAGCAGAGCAATGCATTTAATCTTGGTGGGATGCGGAGGGACAACCTTGGTCCCGCCTATCACGCTTGGGTTAGATTGAGCTCAATTAGATTGAGTAACTAGTTAGCTCAATTGGATCGAGCCTAACTATAGGCATACTCCAATAGTTGGAAAGGTAGGACAAGATCGCATTTATCAATAGTCTTGGGAGATTTAGCCAAAGCTAACTCAAGATTATTCATAAATGTTAATTCTTGATCCTATAAACAAGAGTTGCATAGAGATGTAATTGGTAATTAGTACCTACCGATCATACTAAGTCTTGGGCGATTTAGCCAAAGCTAACTCAAGGCGTAGTATGATGTGGATCTTGACCTACGAGAATTATAGTTAGTTGGTGTGGATCTAGTAGTGTGGTTTTACCACATCTATGACTCGATTCTACCAAAGCCCTATAATTCAGTGGGAGCATCATTTAATTAAAGGCCTAGTTAAATGATAAATAAAATATGATACAATGGTGGATATTTATTTTCTGCATTTTATGTTGTAGATTACCATGTCAAACACGAACACTCTCTCTCTACGATCTGTTCTTGAGAAGGACAAGCTCCTAGGAGCTAATTTCCTGGACTGGTACAGGAATCTGAGGATAGTCCTCACGCAGGAACGTAAGCTGTACGTTCTGGAGCAAGCAGTTCCTGATGCACCACCAGCCTCTGCCGCTCGTAGTGTTAGAGATGCTCATCAGAAGCATCTAGATGACGCGTTAGACGTGTCATGCCTAATGCTATGCTGTATGTCTCCTGAGCTTCAGAAGCAACACGAGAAAATGAATGCTTTTGATATGATTGGCCATCTCAAGCAACTATATCAAGGGCAGGCAAGGCATGAGAGGTTTGAAGTGACTCAGGCCCTCTTTTCATGCAAGATGAAAGAGGGAACCTCTGTAGGAACTCACGCACTCAAAATGATTGGGTACGTCGAGAACCTCGAGAGGTTGGGGTTCCCTTTGGGCCAAGAGCTGGCTACCGATCTGATCCTGCAATCGTTGCCGGTGAGTTACCGTCAATTCGTCATGAACTACAACATGAACGAATTAGACAAACCACTGCCCGAGATACTCAACATGTTAAGAACTGCTGAGCCTAATCTCACCACTGCCAAGTCCAGTACCGTCCTAATGGTACAAAAAGGCAAGGGTAAGGGCAAGTGGAAGCCCAAAGGTAAGGGTAAGACCCAAACCAAGGGCAAAGCCAGCTCTTCAACACTCAAACCTAAAGGTGGGGTTGCTAAGGATGCTACCTGCTTCCACTGCGGTAAGACTGGGCATTGGAAGCGGAACTGAAGGTATACCTGGAAGATCTGAAGAAGAAGAGAAGTGAGACTTCTACTTCAGGTATAAATGTTATAGAAGTCAACCTTTCTATTTCTACATCATGGGTATTAGATACTGGGTGTGCTTCTCACATTTGTACTAATGTGCAGGCGCTGAGAAATAGCAGGGCATTGGCCAAGGGCGAGGTGGACCTACGAGTAGGCAATGGAGCAAGGGTTGCTGCTGTTGCTATAGGGACTTACTTTCTATCTCTACCCTCTGGGCTTGTACTGGAATTGAATAACTGTTGTTATGTACCTGTACTAACAAAGAATATCATTTCAGTTTCATGTTTAGATAACAAAGGTTTTTCATTCATAATAAAGGACAAATGTTGTTCTGTTTATTTAAAGGATATGTTCTATTGTAGCGCACATCTGATGAATGACCTCTATATTCTAGACTTAGAGAGCCCTATCTATAACGTGAATACCAAGAGGTTGAGATCAAATGAGTTGAACCCAACCTATCTCTGGCACTGTCGCTTAGGCCACATAAATGAGAGTGCTTGTCCCAGCTCCATAAGGATGGTTTGCTGGACTCATTTGATTTGAGTCATATGAGACATGCGAGTCATGCCTTCTAGGCAAGATGACTAAGACTCCCTTTAGTGGACATAGCGAAAGAGCGACAGACTTGTTAGGACTCATACATAGTGATGTATGTGGCCCTTTCAATGTCGCTGCCAGAGGTGGTTACAGGTACTTCATCACATTTACTGATGACTTCAGTAGATATGGCTATGTGTATTTGATGACACATAAGTCAGAATCCTTTGAAAAGTTCAAAGAATTCAGAAATGAAGTACAGAACCAACTTGGCAAGAGTATTAAGATACTTCGATCAGATCGAGGTGGAGAATACTTGAGCCATGAGTTTCGTGACTACCTAGCTGAGTGTGGGATTCTATCCCAACTCACTCCCCCTGGAACACCACAGTGGAATGGTGTATCCGAAAGGAGGAATCGTACCTTATTAGATATGGTACGATCTATGATGAGTCACGCAGATCTTCCTATATCCTTTTGGGGATATGCTCTAGACACGGCAGCGTTCACACTAAACCGTGTTCCATCAAAGGCTGTCATGAAGACACCATATACGATATGGACAGGGAGGAGTCCCAAGATGTCTTTCATGAGGGTTTGGGGTTGTGAGGCTTACGTACGACGTCAAGTCTCAGACAAACTGGGACCCAAATCTGATAAGTGTTATTTCATAGGGTATCCCAAGGAAACGAAGGGATACTACTTCTACATTCCTAGTCAGCACAAAGTGTTTGTTGCTAAGACTGGAGTATTTCTAGAAAGGACTTTGTTTCTAGAAAGACTAGTGGGAGTACGTTCAGTCTTGAAGAAGTTCAAGACATGGACAATAGCACTGAAGCCTTGATGGAAGTTGAACAGGAACCACAAAGTGTGGTGGTTGATGAGGTTGTTGCACAAGAAGCTGTGGAACAACAACCTGTTCATGTAGACCTACCTCTTCGCAGGTCTGATAGGGTACGTCGTCAGCCTGAGAGATACTCATTTCTCTTGTCTGACCATGATGACGTTATGCTCCGTTGAGAACGAGCCTACCTCCTATCAAGGAAGCTGTGATGAGCCCAGATTCTGAGAAATGGCTAGAGGCCATGAGATCCGAGATGGATTCCATGTACACCAAACCAAGTATGGACTTTGGTTGATCCACCTGAAGGGGTCAANTTTCTTGTAAAAATCTATTCCATAATAAATTGGGAGATGTGTTTGTTTTATTATAAATTTAGTTATAATAAAACTGGCATAACAGAATAATTCATAAGAAAATTTATAAGATAAATTTCTTATGTAAATTTATTCCGTTAAAAGGGAGACTTGGCAATGGGAGAGGCTACTATATAAAGGAACCAAAGGCAAGCCTTGAATTCCAACTAATTAAGAGATTAAGAAGCTCTCTCTCTCTCTTATTCTCTCCCTCTCTCTCTCTAGGGTCGGCGCCCCTTTCTCTCTCTAGGGCGGCGCCCCCCCCTAGGGCCGGCGCACCGCCTAGGGTTCCCGAGAGCCTCCTCCACCAAGAAGGTGACAAAGAAGAAGAAGAAGCGGATCGCAACTCCTTCCTCTCCCGGATCTTGATTTCGTTACTTGGTGTTAGTCTTCCATCTCTCTCTCTTGATATTCTAGTTGTGCCTTTGGAGAATCTAGTAGTTCTTGTCAGCACAAAACTCGTGGCTTTGCGAAGTCATCCCGAAGAGAACTCGGCGTGGACGCGAATAGAGGCGAAGCTTCCAAGGGACGCTACGGTTGGATCTCGTCCCTTTCTTCAAGTTACGCAAGGTACAAAGTAAATTAGTTTACTTTTTTTGTAAAATTTTAATTTATGATTATGTCCACACACCATAAAGTTGCATGCTAGATACGTTGTTAAAATAATTTAAGAAATTATTTATGCTAATTCTTTCGCTGCACGTAATTATTTTTTTAAATTACGAACCCATATCCATGTCAACATGCACCCGGTCCCAACAGTGGTATCAGAGCCGGTTAGTGTTCGACATAATCATATAATTGTTTTGCGGAATACTTTGTCATGATCTCAGTTTTGAAAAATTTTCCAATTATGGAAACATTCCAATTATGATAAATTTTAAATTTAGGAATTTCAAAGTTTGGAAATCCTCATGAAATTTCGCAAACTTTTGAAATATCCTAGTTTCTGAAATTTTATGATAATTGTGAAAACTTTCCATTTTTGGAAACCTTCCAATTTTGAAAATTTCCTATTTTGGAAATTTTCCAATTTTGGAAATATGTAAATTTTCTTTGTACCAGAAACTTACAATTATTCTAAAAACCTATTATGAAATCTCGCAATTATGGGCACTTTCTTTCAAAGAAAGTCTAGACAAATTTATGGATCATTAATTGACAACTAAATTCGAATTGGTTTTAAATTATCAACAAAATTCTTTATTTTGGATTGAGCCTCGGGGAGCCGTCCAATTTAAAGTTAGTTGTTGTAATTTAATTTCCTAATTTTGAATAAAATTGTCATGTTTAATTTGGTTACGCCTCGGGGAGCGGACCAAATTGGATTTACGACAAATTACTTTTCTTTGGGTATCTGAGCCTCGGGGAGCCACCCTTAGAAAACAATTTGTTGTAATTAATTAATCCATGAATAAAATATGTGATCAAATTTTAGAAATTTGATTTAAGAGGTGATGCTCTTACATATTGTTGTCTCCAAAATTAATTAGGAAAATGGTTTCCTATAGAGTTTTCTTAAATGAGATTTTCATGAAAATAATATGTAGTTGAATTAAGGGAATCTGTCTCTTAATTTAATAAGATTTGATTTAGAGAAATCAAAGTCTTAAACATATTATTTCCGAAATTGATTATGACAATTTAGGAAATTGTTTCCTAAAACAATTCCTTGAATAAAGTATGAAATTAGAATCAGAAAATCCGGTTCCTAATTCAATTAATGAGACTTGATAAATTAAGTCACATACATACTTTATTAAGGAAATCGTTAGTCATGACATAATTATATGTCATGAATGTGCTTAGAAAAGAAAGGATGAGACCCAAAACCCCTTACAAAATATTAAGGCCAATACCTTCCATTAATATGGTTAGAATCAGAGTTTTATTTCTCGTTTGGGTTGATGGACACATCCATGCCCAGCTTGAACCTCAACATGTTCAAACCATGGAATTAGTTTATGAATAATATAGTTGGAGTCAGAGGTCAATCCTTAGTTTTGGTTGTTGGACACATCCAAGCCTGACTAAACGGTTGAATGAGCTCCAACCATATTAAAACTATTTCTTGATTAATGGGTCAACCTTAAGCTTGGAGCATCGATTTGTTGTGCCACAGCCAAGGTCGATGTAAAGAGAGGTGCAGTTGGGTGCTATGTATATTGTTGCATACTTGTTAATGAGTTAACAACCCAATGATTTATGCAAACATTCAATTAGTTGATAGCATAAAGTGATAGTTACATATATGTGATATGTAATCGGTATAAGTACCTACCTTCATAGCTAAGAATAACTTGATGGCCACAGCCATGGTTGTTCTTATCTATGGTTGAATATCAACCTATTTGGAGATGTTCCTACGATCTCCCGAATTGATAAAAAGGGTTATTCAATTTGAAAAATAAATAGGATTTTATTAATGTATGTTGATACATTCTTTAATCATTCTTCTCACATAAGCTCAATTTGTATTTCTAGGATAATCACTCGATCATGTCTTCTCTGAATTTGCGTTCCATTTTGGACACCAATAAACTGACTGGGCCAAACTTCATGGACTGGCTTCGAAACCTGAGGATAGTCCTCAAGGCAGAAAAGCTTGCTTATGTCCTTGAAGATCAACTTCCCAACCGTCCTCCAGAAGATGCAACTCCAGACCAGTTAGTGGCCTATCAGAAACATATGACCGATTCTGAACTTGCGAGTTGCATCATGCTAGCTTCTATGGTACCTGAGCTGCAAAAGCAACATGAGCATATGGATGCTTATACCATCATCTTCCATCTTCATGAGTTATTTGAAGAGCAGGCGAGATCCGAAAGGTTCGAAGTCTCCAGACTCCTCTACACCTCTAGGATGCAGAAAGGCACTTCTGCCTCACAATTTGTGTTAAAGATGTTGGGGTACATTGAGCGACTGAGCACACTCGATTTTGCAATGGATCATGAACTAAGTATTGACTTAATTCTGCATTGTTTACCCAAAAGTTATTCACAATTTGTGATGAACTATCGGATGAACAAGATGAAGACCACCATACTTGAGTTGCTCAACCTGCTGAAGACTATAGAGCCTTCTGTGAAGCAGGATCAGAAGACGGTACTGTTAGTTGGTTCCTCGAAGAAAGGTTCTAAGAGGAAGGCCAAAGAACAGAATAAAGGAAAGAAGAAAAAGGCCAAAAAGACTGAAAAGACACCAAAAGGCACTTGCCATCATTGTGGCAAGGAGGGTCACTGGCGAAGAAACTGCAAGGTTTATCTTGAGTCCTTGAAAGAGAAGGCATCCGATGCCCCATCCTCTTCAAGTATCTTCGTTATTGAATGTCACTCTATTTCCTCAAACACCTGGGTACTTGATACTGGGTGCAGCTCACATATATGTAATGACATACAGGGGCTAAGGAATAGAAGAAGACTCGTCAAGGGAGAAGCGAATTTGCGAGTTGGAAATGGAGCAAAGATTGCTGCTGTTGCCATCGGAACATATTTGCTAAAGCTCCCTACTGGACTTGTCTTAGAGTTGGATAATTGTTATTTTGTTCCTTCGTTAATAAAGAACATTGTATCTATTTCATTCTTGAATGAAAAGGGTTATCATTTAACTTTTAGTAACAATTGTTGTTACATAACTTTAAATGACGTTCTTTATGGGAATGGAACTTTGTGCAATGGTATCTACACGTTAGATTTATCCGGTGACGTTTTCAATATCGAAGTTAGCAACAAACGTGCTCGAATAGATAATCGAATAGACTCCTACACGTGGCATTGTCGTCTTGGCCATGTAAGTAAGAAACGCATGACCAAATTACACCGATGTGGAATTTTGGAATCATTTGAACCCGGTTCATTTGATACATGCGAATCATGCTTAAAAGGCAAGATGACCAAATTACCCTTTTCCGGAAAAGGTAATCCAGTGGGAGAATTGCTTGGTCTAATACATACTGATGTATGTGGACCAATGTCAACTCTTGCACAAGGAGGCTATAGCTACTTCATCACCTTTATCGATGATCACTCACGATTCGGGTATGTGTTCTTGATGAAACACAAATCTGAAGCTTTTGAGAAATTCAAAGAATTCAGAAATGAAGTAGAGAAACAGCTTGGCAAAAGTATTAAGATACTTCGATCCGATCGGGGTGGTGAATACTTGAGTCAAGAGTTTCAAGATTATCTTAGGGACAATGGGATATTGTCTCAATGGACTCCGCCGTATACACCACAGCATAATGGTGTATCTGAGAGGCGTAACCGAACCTTGATGGACATGGTTAGATCCATGATGAACCATGCAACTCTTCCAAAGTCCTTTTGGGGCTATGCACTTAAGACAGCTGTTTACTTGCTAAACAGTCCCGACCAAGGTAGTCTCTACTACTCCATATGAGATATGGAATAGTAAGAAACCTCACTTAACTCACCTTAAGATATGGGGTTGTCCTGCTTATGTTAAGCAGACTATATCAGACAAATTGGATGCTAAGTCTGATAAATGTCTATTTATTGGATACCCTAAGGAAACGAAGGGTTATCAACCCTTGGAGCAAAAGGTTTTTGTTTCAAGGCATGCTGTATTTCTGGAAAAAGAATTTCTTTTACAAGAAAACAGTGGGAGTAGCATTGAACTTGATGAAGTTCAAGAAACTCCAATAGACATTACAGAGACACCTAGTCTAGACCCACAACCGATAACTCATAGTGATGAGCTATCAGTTGAACCTAAAACAACACCACCTCTTCGTAGGTCTGATAGGACACGCAATATTCCAGAGAGATACGGATTTCTCATAAGTGAATCGAACGACGTGTTACTCATAAGCGATGACGAACCTATCAGTTATGAAGATGTCCTGAAAAGTTCAGAAAGGGACAAATGGCTTGAAGCCATGAAGTCGGAAATGGATTCTATGTACGAAAATCAAGTATGGGACTTGGTTAACCCACCTGAAGGGATTAAGCCCATAGGGTGCAAGTGGGTTTTCAAGAAGAAAACCGACATGGAAGGTAATGTTGTTACCTTTAAGGCTAGATTAGTGGCAAAAGGATATCGTCAGAAACAAGGAATTGATTATGACGAAACCTATTCGCCAGTAGCTATGCTTAAATCCATTCGGATGCTCCTGGCCATAGCAGCTCATTATGATTATGAGATATGGCAAATGGATGTGAAAATAGCATTCCTTAATGGAAACCTGCTTGAGGATGTATACATGATACAACCTGAAGGTTTCACATCTGTTGATAAAACCAAAATATGCAAGCTTCGACGATCCATATATGGCTGAAACAAGCATCAAGGAGCTGGAACATCCGTTTTGATGAGACAATCAAAGAGTTTGATTTCTCACAAAATCCTGACGAACCCTGTGTGTATAAGAGGTTAGTGGGAGTGCAGTCGTATTCCTAGTGCTATATGTCGATGACATATTGCTTATAGGAAACGATATATCAGTCTTACAATCAGTTAAAATTTGGTTGTCCAAAACTTTCTCCATGAAAGACCTGGGAGAAGCAACCTATATCCTTGGGATTAGGATCTATAGAGATAGATCAAAACGGTTGCTTGGTCTTTCGCAGTCTACACATATAGACCGAGTGCTAAAAAGGTTTAGCATGTCGGAATCCAAGAAAGGTTACCTTCCCATCAGGCATGGGATCAACCTTTCAAAGTCTATGTGTCCGCGCACAGAAGACGAGAGGATTTGCATGAATAAGATTCCTTATGCATCCGCGATAGGATCTATCATGTATGCTATGTTATGTACTAGGCCCGATGTATCGTATGCTCTGAGCGTCACGAGCAGATACCAGACTGATCCAGGAATGGATCATTGGGCGGCTGTCAAGACAATCCTTAAGTACTTAAGAAGAACTAAGGATGTATTCCTAATATATGGAGAAGGAGATATGGTAATACGTGGGTATACAGATGCCAGTTTCCAGATAGATAAGGATGACTCCAAATCTCAGTCTGGATACGTATTTACTTTGAATGGAGGCGCAATATGTTGGAAGAGTTCCAAACAAGACACAGTAGCGGATTCTACCACGGAAGCAGTCTGGATCAAGAAGTTTATCTCGAAACTTGGTGAGGTTCCAACCATTGATGAAGCAATACCGGTTTATTGCGACAACAATGGAGCTATTGCATAAGCAAAGGAACCAAGGTCTCATCAGCGATCCAAACACGTGCTTCGCCGCTATCATCTGATCAGAGAGATTATAAGTAGGAATGATATACAAATTGAGAAAATTCCCACTGAAAGGAATTTAGCGGATCCTTTAACTAAGGTCTTGCCTCAAAGCAAGTTTGAGGGTCATGTTAGAGCCTGTGGTATTGGATACCGTAGCGATTGGCATTAGGCCAAGTGGGAGTTTGTTAGTAATGTGAGAGAAGTGTCCTAAGGCAATCGCCTTATGATTGTAATCATTTACTTTAATAAATGAATATTCACTATTTGAGTATACATGTTCATGTATTTGATTGAGATCTTGAACTCATTTACTGAATGTCCGCAATACAATTCACAGCATAAGAGAATTTGTGATGAATTCACAACTAGTGATTATCTCTACATGTGCAATTGTGAAGTATTGAAATTGTCCCTAGTCGATGAATTGATAAATACGGACACTATCAATTCTGTTGAGACTAGCATGGGTTATTCTCTAATCAGCTGATTCTCACTGGCTGGTGACATTGGGATGTCCGGAGATAAACATGGATGCTAGTTAAGGGAACTAGTTCATTGGAGTGACTGGCTGTAAAACTTCATATGGGAATCTACATGTAGATATGTCAATGAAGTTCTTACTGCAGCTTAAGTGCGATGTTCCTTTGACTTGCGGTGTTCAAGTCATCTTGGTCACGGAGACTTATACTTTGACATCTTAAGCAAGCATCTCTAAGGAGGTGTGGACCCAGGATGGTTGGGTATAAGCCGAAGTGCCCGAAGATGTTTGAACAGCCTACAAAGGATTCACCACTCCTTGCGAGGAGATGTATACCCAAGGCCTATCGTCGGATTGTTACTCGAAGTCTCTGGCCAGAGCATAACATGTTCTGAGTATGAATCTCTAGGAAACATGAGAGTAATTAGAATCCGTTGGACGAGAAAGACACTACTTGGGCTAGGTGTGACGTAGTCAGCCTAGTGGGGACTGACACACATAGACCGTGTCCTGAACCAAGTGGGTATAAGATGGTGAAGGGAATGAGGCACGACTCATTATAGCTGCTGAAGGGTTTCAGAATTCTTTCTGAGGTTAACCGTTGATCTTTCGATTAATTGGGGGTCATGATGTACTACTAGGTGCCACTCATGATCGTTCTATAATTGGTTAATTATAGACGACCAACATAAATCGAATGCCTATTTAGTCACACGCACTACGAGTAATCCGAGGGATTTAAAACGAGTTGAAAATTGGATTTTCCAATCAAGAGAAATAAGTCGAATCTGAATTTATCAGAGGTGCATCGGAAGCTTAAAATGGCTAAGTCTTTTGAAGGCTTATTGGACGAATTAAATGAGTTTAATTCGCGAGTAGGCGGCTCGGTTTGGCCGGCCAAAGAGGGTCCCCACCCTCTTTGGTTTGGCCGGCCACAACAAAGGAGAGAAACCAATTTATTTGGTTTAAATTATAAAATAAATCAAGCTCGATTTGTTTTATAAAATTATGGATAAATAAATTTATATAAAGAAATTTATATAAATAAATTTATTTTCATGGAGATTAAAATAAACTTTAAATGGTTTATTTTATTTTATAAAATCAATTGTGAATTGATTTTTCCATGATAAGAAAAATTTATATAGTAAATTTCTTGTAAAAATCTATTCCATAATAAATTGGGAGATGTGTTTGTTTTATTATAAATTTAGTTATAATAAAACTTGGCATAACAGAATAATTCATAAGAAAATTTATAAGATAAATTTCTTATGTAAATTTATTCCGTTAAAAGGGAGACTTGGCAATGGAGAGGCTACTATATAAAGGAACCAAAGGCAAGCCTTGAATTCCAACTAATTAAGAGATTAAGAAGCTCTCTCTCTCTCCCTTATTCTCTCCCTCTCTCTCTCTAGGGCCGGCGCCCCTTTCTCTCTCTAGGGCCGGCGCACCGCCTAGGGTTCCCGAGAGCCTCCTCCACCAAGAAGGTGACAAAGAAGAAGAAGAAGCGGATCGCAACTCCTTCCTCTCCCGGATCTTGATTCCGTTACTTGGTGGTTAGTCTTCCATCTCTCTCTCTTGATATTCTAGTTGTGCCTTTGGAGAATCTAGTAGTTCTTGTCGGCACAAAACTCGTGGCTTTGCGAAGTCATCCCGAAGAGAACTCGGCGTGGACGCGAATAGAGGCGAAGCTTCCAAGGGACGCTACGGTTGGATCTCGTCCCTTTCTTCGAGTTACGCAAGGTACAAAGTAAATTAGTTTACTTTTTCTGCAAAATTTTAATTTATGATTATGTCCACACACCATAAAGTTGCATGCTAGATACGTGGTTAAAATAATTTGAGAAATTATTTATGCTAATTCTTCCACTGCACGTAATTATTTTTTTAAATTACGAACACATATCCATGTCAACATGCACCCGGTCCCAACAACCTTATCGTATGGCGCCAGCAGAACTGAAGGAACTACAAAAACAATTACAGGAGTTACTAGATAAGGGTTTCATCCACCCTAGTCATTCACCCTGGGGAGCTCCCGTGTTGTTCGTCAAGAAGAAAGATGGATCTATGCGAATGTGCATAGATTATCGAGCCCTGAATAAGGTGACCATCAAGAACAGGTATCCTTTGCCAAAGATAGATGATTTGTTTGAACAGTTGAAAGGGGCAATAGTGTTTTCTAAAATAGATTTGCGGTCAGGTTACCATCAACTCAAAGTCAAGGAGAGTGATGTGCCGAGAACTGCTTTCCGAACACGGTATGGACACTACGAGTTTGTAGTCATGCCCTTTGGAGTAACAAACGCCCCTACAACATTCATGGATCTAATGAATCGATTATTTAAGCAGTTTCTTGATAAGTTTACCATAGTCTTCATTGATAATATCCTAGTTTATTCAAAGTCTCAGGAAGAACATGACAAACATTTGAGGGTAGTATTGAAGACCTTACAGCAGAAGAAATTGTACGCCAAATTTTCAAAGTGTGAATTTTGGCTTGACCAAGTGGCTTTTCTAGGCCACATCATTTCCAAGGAAGGTATTATGGTAGACCCAGCAAAGATTGAAGCTGTTAGTAACTGAGGCCGACCAAAGAATGCCAGTGAGATCAGAAGCTTTCTGGGTTTAACAGGGTATTACAGAAGATTTATGGAGGACTTTTCAAAGATAGCCTCTCCATTAACAGCCCTTACCAGAAAGATAAGAAATATGAGTGGACTGAAGAGTGTGAGCAGAGTTTTATTAAGCTGAAGAAAAGGCTGACAAGTCTCCCATTCTTACAATTTCCGAAAGTGACAGAAGCTTCAATATATACAGTGATGCATCAAAGCTCGGACTAGTAGTTGTACTCATGCATGAAGGCAAGGTCATTGCTTTGCTTCCAAACAACTCAATGATTATGAAAAGAACTACCCTACTCATGATCTTGAGTTAGCAGCAGTAGTCTTCGCTCTCAAAATTTAGAGACATTATCTGTACGGAGTCCAGTGTAAGATTTACACAGATCACCAGAGTCTGAGATATTTCTTCACTCAGAAGGATCTAAATATGAGATAGTGAAGGTGGCTGGAGTTAGTCAAAGATTATGACTGTGAAATCCTCTACCACCCTGGTAAAGAAATAAAGTGGTTGATGCGTTAAGTAGAAAGACTTGCATAGCTTTGATGTCCCTGTCATTACTGTCACCACTACTGCAGAAAGAGATAGTAGATTATGGAGTTGAGATCATATATGGGCAACTTTCTGTATTGACACTAGAGCCAACTCTGCTTGACGATATACAGAAAAAGCAAGATCAAGATTCTGATATTCAAAAGATTAAGCAAGAGATACAAGAAGGAGAAAGTAAAGAATTTAGAGTATCTGATAGTGGAATACTCTATTATGGTGACCGTCTATGTGTCCCTAACAATAAAGAGCTGCGAAAGAAAATTCTTGAAGAAGCCCATAAAACTCCCTACACTATGCACCCTGGTTCTACCAAAATGTACTAGGATTTGAAAAGAAGATTTTGGTGGTCTGGAATGAAAAGTGATGTAGCTAAATATGTCAGTACCTGCCTGACATGTTATTGAGTTAAAGCAGAATACTAGAGGCCAGGAGGAGTCCTACAGCCCATACAGATTCCCTAGTGGAAATGGGAAGATATAGCCATGGACTTCATTGTTGGTCTACCAAAGACAACAAATGACTATGATGCTATCTGGGTAATTGTAGACAGATTGACCAAGTCTGCACACTTCTTGGCAATTAAAGTGTCTTACTCAATATAAAGATTAGCTCAGTTATATGTACAGGAAGTGATCCGACTGCACGGAATTTCGAAGACCATTATCTCTGATAGAGATGGTCGTTTCACTACGCACTTTTGGGAGTGTGTACAAACAGCACTTGGCACCAAACTGAGATTTAGCACAACTTTTCATCCTCGGACTGATGGGCAGACAGAAAGAGTAAATCAAGTTTTAGAAGATATGCTAAGAGCTTGTGCATTAGATTTCAAGGGTAGTTGGTACAAGTATTTATGTTTAGCTGAGTTTGCCTACAATAACAGCTACTAAGCTACTATTAGTGTGACGCCTTATGAAGCTCATTATGGTAGAAGGTGCAGATCTCCTATCTGTTGGTATTAAAGTAGTAAAATGGAAGAAATGGGACATCAGACTGACTTATTGAGGAGACCACAGAAGCTATAAAGAGCATCCACTAAAGGATAGAAACTGCTCAGAGTAGGCAGAAGAGTTATGCTGATGTGTGTCGCAGACCGCTGGAGTTCGAAGTTGGGGATACAGTTTTCCTCAAAGTAGCTCTCATGAAAGGCGTAATGAGATTCGGCAAGAAAGGCAAGCTAAGTCCTCATTACATAGGACTCTACCTAGTTACAAAAAGAGTTGGCAAAGTAGCTTACGAGTTGGAGCTACCTCTAGAGATGTTAGCTATTCATAACGTATTTCATGTCTCAATACTGAAGAAACATATCCTTGATGCCAACCAAGTGATTGAACCACAGACGGTACAAGTTCAAGAAGATCTCAGTTATGAAAGTCGACCTATTCAGATAATAGATCAGGCAGTCAAGAAATTGAGGACAAAGAGGTACCCCTAGTGAAGGTTCTATGGCTAAACCAGAAGTTTGAGGAGGCAACTTGGGAAACAGAAGATAGCATGAGGCAAAAGTATCCGGAGCTATTTTAAGTTCATGGACGAACTTTCTATAAGGTAGGGAGGATTGTAATACCCAGAAATTTTTTAGAATTTTCCAAAATAAAAAGAAATATAAAAATTTCTTTTGTGGAGTAAAATGAGGTAGAAGCCGAGGCTCAAACTAAGGACCCTTAGTTTAGTATTAGTTTAAGTTTCCATTAGGTGGTGGTAAAGCATCACATTGGGATATGGAAACAATTTAAGATATGTGCAAGTAAGTACCTAAGCACCTCTTCATGGAAGTTGCTTCAACTTCCACTAAGTATATATAGGAATATAAAGAAGAGGAAACAAAAGGTTTCCTCACTTCTTCTTCTTCCTCTTGAGTAAGAGAACTTAGGGTTTTTCTTTTCTTCTTTGTGCCTAAGTATTGGCGACCGTGCGAAGGACGTGGATGAGGGGTACATCCCGAAGGAAGCTTCCACACTAGACCTAGCACTTAGTATAGTGAGTTAGTAAGTAACAAGGTAAGTAGATCACTCACCTGCAGTAAAAGTTGATCTTCGTATGTTTTTCGTAGAACTTGATTCTAAGCCTTTTGTGTGTATGATCTGAGTTTAGCAAGTCCAAGGTCTTGATTAGCCCAAAACGAGTTTTGGGATTAGGGCACGGAAGGTGCTCGATGAAAGTACTGAGTAAGACTAAGGTCTTACTAAGTCCTAGAACGAGTTCTAGGACTATGGCACACAAGGTGCATTGATTTAAGTACAAGACCAAGGTCTTGATGTGTCCAAAATAAGTTTTAGGAACAATACTTTTTAAGTGCAAAGAATATGCAAAGTGTAAGCATTATAAGTATAAGCATTACAAGTTTTAAGTATGTTACTTTTTTTAAGAGGCATGTACCGGGCCGAGGCTCACAAGGGATGATGGAGACAAAGGAAGTGAACAAGTTGCCGAACAAGCTAATGATATGGATCATGCTCAACCCACTCTAGAAGATGTTGATGATCCATTATGCATCAAAGAGGGCCCAATTACAAGGCTAAGGCTAAAAAGATGAAAGAAGCACTTAATGTGCTTATTGAAGATGTGAAAGTCAAAGCGACCATTGAAGAAGGTTTGACCAAGAGCAAGTCTTACGGCTTAGTCAACCTAATTCAAGCCTTAGATGAGCTTAACTACTATCCTTAGTCTCTTGTCTATGTAAGAAGGATATGTTAATTTTGTGGGTTCAATTTAGGCCCAATTTCTAGCTTTATTTGGGTTGTAATGGTGCCAAGAGCTCAATAGACCTATGTAGTCTATATAGGCCTCTACTAAATGAGCTTCCTTTTGGCCTTTTAGGGTTTTTAGGTCACCCTATGTAACACCCGTTTTTTTTCCATAAAGCGGCGTTACGTTAACATACTTAGGGCATGTAGACATCATAAGGCAGCGGAATAACTTTAAACTTACACATATATGCCCTACTACCATTCCTAACATAATGACATGGGTACTTGGCATATTACTTCATACTTTGCATCATATCATGTCATGCTTAACATCATGTCATAGAGTCACATAAACCATTATTCAAACACATAAGTAGCAAACATAAAGTTCTAGCATAAGACCGGTAAACATATTGTTTTCTTGGCCAAGTCACTACCACACACACACACATTCCTGCCCTCCTGCTGCTTCCTTATTGTCCCCTTGCGTGATCTACGGTATAAGGAAAATAAGACTATAAGCACACAGGATTAGTAAGATTCTTTCCTACTCACTAAAACCATTCATCACTTAATAACGAGCACATGAAACATTAACATACTTGGTGCTTTACTTAGAACATAAGCATCTAGAATCACTTAACATATATTTGACATGGCATGAACATAAACATAAGTAAACATTCTTAACACGACATGATACATGGCATAACCTAAACATAAATAATCATTCCTAGCATGGTACGATATATGACATAAACATAAACATAATAAACATTAACATGGCATGATACATGGCATAAACATAATCAAACATTAACATGGCATGATACGTGGCATAACCATAAACATAATAAACATTAACATGGCATGATACATGGCATAAACATAATCAAACATTAACATGGCATGATACATGGCATAAACATAAATATAATAAACATTAACATGGCATGATACATGGCATAAACATAAACATAATCAAACATTAACATGGCATGATACATGGCATAAACATAAACATAATAAACATTAACATGGCATGATACATGGCATAAACATAAACATAATCAAACATTAACATGACATGATACATGGCATAAACATAAACATAATAAACATTCTTAGCATAGCATGATACATGGCATAAACATAAACATAAGATATGAACTAACCTGTATGGCATAAACATAGGCATGCTTTCTATCATATCATATGACATCTTCTTAACATAATCATAACATAAATCATTTACTATCATGCATATTCCTTAACATGAAACATAAGCATAAGACATTACTATCATGGCATAATGCATAACATGAATGAATGCATGAGTCTAATGAATATACATAAGGATGCTTAGCTTTTAAAATCATACCTTTAAATACTTAAACATAATCATCACATTCATTGGGGCCCTGGCTTGTACCACATACATACATCATGTGCGCGCATCCCTAAGTAAATACGAGGTAGCTAGTCTCGACCTACTAGGGTAAGGACAGCATAGTCGGTAGTCCTAGAACCGGGGCGTTCTTAAGGTGCCCATCCCTGTTGCACAGCTTCGGTAGTGCCAGAACCGTGGACAGCATAGTCGGTAGTCCAGAACCGGGGCGTTCTTAAGGTGCCCATCCCTTGGACCCATACTTCGGTCCGGTACAAGCCCATTCATAAAGTAAAATACTTTACATGCTTCATCATTCATAAGACATGACATGCATCTTCATTCATAAAACATGGCATGCATCTTCATTCATAAACATAACATGTGTAACGACCCGGCCCGTCTACCGGCCCATTTACCGGCCCATTTACCAGTCCTCAAGACCGTCGTACAGTCATACCGTCGACCATCGACCGTGCCGTCATTCATAAAACATGGCATGCATCTTTATTCATAAACATAACATGCACTTTCATTCATAAACATAACATGCACTTTCATTCATAAACATAACATGCATCTTCATTCATAGAACATGGCCTACTTACATAACCATCATTCTTATTCCTAGTGCTTGCATGATCATGATACATAAGGTAAACATTGCATTTCATACATAAGCATGGTATCTATCTCAAGCATGCATAAGTAGGACTTCCATAAACATACTACCTACCATTCAAGTGCATGGCATAGAACATAAGACATTCATAAATAAACCCTATTAAGCATGACATCCAATCATAAACATATAAACATGAAACATGGTGCTTAAGGTTAGGGTTATAGGTAACTTAATTTCTACCACATGCTTGAACCTATATACATACTTCATAATAAGCCATAAACCATCATTCTTCAAACCCTAACTCCACCCAAACCCTATTTACCTTGCTTGGGCCGAAACCTATAAGGAAGGGTTCCATCATTCAATTAACATGTAAGATAGCATAAGATAAAGAAACAACCATACATTACCTATAAGACCATGGGAAGCCATTAGGGCTCATGATTAGGGTTAACCCTAACCTTTAGCCCTCCTTCTTAGGGCTGGCCGAAACCTATAAGGCCATGGGTGCATGGAAAAATTCCATAAAATCACCAATCAAACATTAAACACCAACCATACCATACCATAGGGGCTTTCGGACCCCATACTTGAAGAAAACCTTAACCCCTTGCCCTAGATTCCTTCTTGGCCGAAACCCTTAGGGTCACAAGACCTTGAGAAAATTTACATAAATCCCTTCAACCTCCCCTTGTACCATAAGGGTACACAAGATACATGAGTGAAGGGTTAAATCCAACCCTAGCCATGGAAATCCTTATGACGGTCCCAAACCCTAAAGGGTCTTAGGGTACTCCAAAAATTCCCGAAAATTATATTTATTCTCTAAACATCATGAGAACACATTAGAAAGCATGATTAAGATTTTTAACATCATCATGGACACAAAACTCATGGTGGCCGAATACTATAGGGGTCCAAAACATGGTTTTCTCAACATCAAAACCCAAAACCAAACTTTATATCATGCTAAAAATTAAAAGGAACTATTATACCACAGGTGAGGGAGTCTTACATTGGTTGATCTTGATTATAGACCTTAGATTTGGGAGAAGGATGAAGATCTTGTTGCCTCTTGACCACCCCTAGCCTTTGTACCCTTGTAAAAGCCTTGGATCTTGGAGATGGAGCCTTAGGTGAACCTTTTCCAAGGGAGAATCCCCTCTTGGGATTTCGGCTAGAATGAGGGAGGAGGAAGAAGAAAGTAACTCTCATGCCCCCTCTTTATAACACATTAAGGAGGGTAAGTGAAGAGTCATGGTGTCTCTTCATTTTCCCTAAGCCTTAACCATAATCCACTTCATTTCCTCATAGCACTCCCTTGCTAGGTGAATTGGTTAGAGCATGCATGGTTGTACAAGAGGTCCAAGGTTCAATCCTTGGTGCATGCACTAATTTTCTATTTTATTTTTTTATTTTATTTCCTATTATTTCGCAAATCCCCTAAAAATTCCCCCATAATTATGTTAATATTTCTCATTAAAACCCCTTTATATTTCTATAAATTTTTACCTAAAATTCACCAATAATCATGGTACTAGAAAGCCCATATAAGGCCCATTAGTGCCTAACTTCCCAATTTAAATAGGAAATTTATGCTAAACTCACTCATAATCCTACTAATACTCCTAATAAAAATCCATTTATATTAATATTAACTTTTTGCTTAAAATCTACCAATAATCATGGTACTAGAAAGCCCATATAAGGCTCATTAGTACTTAACTTCTCAATTTAAATAGGAAACCATGCTAAAACTCACCCATAATCATACTAATATTCCTAATTAAAATCCATTTATATTTATATTAAATTCTACCTAAAATCCACTAATAATCATGGTACTAGAAAAGTCCATATAAGGCCCATTAGTACTTAGTTTCTCAATTTACATGAGAAAAATCATGGATTCCTAGGCTAAGGTTCGTACTAATATCTCTAGGTCCCTCGGAAAATTATCTAGACATAATCAATATTTTAAAGAAAATATTGAGAGAATTTTCTGGGTCGTTACACCCTATAGCTATAAATATAGGGGGTGGCGGCCACAACATATAACTTTTGGCTTATTCAATCTACTACATGGTGAGGCTCTCACTTGTTGGTTCTTCATTGAACTAGAACTTATCAAGGCATCCCCTTGTGGCGTTCAAGACTTATCAACCTCCATCCCAAGGTTGTGGCGTCTATCTTCTTCTTTTTCTATACCAAGATTCGTGCTTCCTTAACCATTGGGTCGAGGTTTCTTTCTTTCATTCTCCATCTTTTCGATTTAGACTATCTTTCTCTCTTTCTTCCATTTGTTGTGTGTTCTTGAGACTTCTTCTCATTGGGTTCACATCAAGGGATCTAGGCGAGCCTAGTAAGTAAGATGCTCTAATAGGGTTCGGTGGCTAGCTACCCCGAAACCTATTAGGGACGCGCACATTGGTACTATGTCGGGCCCAACAGTAGGATGTTTATCTATTTTAAAATATAAGAGTATACAAGTTTTCATGTTTTCAAATGGAAGCATTTGTTTAAGCATGTTAAGAATTTTTCATTTCAAGAAAGGTTTTCAAATGTAAGCATTTGTTATAAGTGTATTCATGAGCATATTCATGTTAAGCATGGCATTTCTAGTTCCATATGGTTTTAAAGCAAGCATTCTTTTAATCATGAGCATGTTTAATATCAATTGTATGTTTTGTGAGAGTAGGATCTACTTACTAAGCAATTTGATTATAGTTTACATCCTTTTACTGCAGATAAAGTTAAAGAAAGGATGTAAGTCAAGGAGGTTAATGAAAAGATGATGGGTGTCAGTGGCGGCGGAACCGTGGAGTGAGAACTTGGGATGAGACTTGCTAGTGCTCTAAGTTTCTCATTATTGCTTAAGTTTCATGATAGTAGTGTTAATTCCGCAAAGATTATATGATTGAGTTGTTTTATGACTTACTACTTTAGATGGTTTATGATCTAGTCCAAGTATTTTGATTATGAGTTCTATAATCATAGTTAGCAGTAAAAATGTTATTCATGATCTCCTTGACATGTTTCTCAGTTCTGGAAACAAGTTTCCAGAATTACCAGTCGACTGTACTTAGTGTCAGTCGACTGCCCTCAATGAATTCGAGGGAATAGAAACATTGGGGGAGTGAAAACTAGGTGGAGTCGACTGCACCAGTCGACTGGTCCAGGGCCAACTTTTGAACAGAAAGATTGGGGGAGTGATTTGGCCTAAGAATCAATTGGCACCAGTCGACTGCACCTAGGAGCCGGTCAAGACTCTCCTAACGAAGATCTGTCCTCTCATTTCAGGAGTCGGAATAATTGTTTATTTTATTATTGCACACTTCAGTTTGTAACTTGTAAACATTCTTGCGATTATTAGTAACTCCCAAAGTAAATGATCAAGGATCATGGGCCTTGTAATGGAGCCGGTCAAGACTCCGAAGCAAGTAAAACCAACTTGAGTTAGCGATCGTGATTTGTTTCTGCTGATTTTTCTCTAACTCCTAAGCTTACTCTCAAAGCTTCCGCTGTGTACTTTATCGCTTAGTCATTTAAGTTTTAAATTCGATGTTTTTGCAAAGCGATATTCACCCCCCCCCCCTCTATCACTCAATCTCGATCCTACACCTTGTACCAGGGTTAGGTGAGCTGATAGTATGTTAGGAAAACTTGTCTAAGGAGTTAGGTAGGGTATGGCGTACCCTAGTTGGTCTTTTTAGCCCGAAGGACTAGCCGATGTTACCTCACTATATTCTGACTAGTTAGACCAGGAACTCTCAAAAAGTAACTTAAAAATATAATTTCTTTAAAAGACTTTAGCTATGGAAGGGTCATTGCTTCGATACTCAAGAAGGCCCCTGTGTCTCGCCAAGACCTGGAATCTGATTATTAAATGTATTTTTAATTTACTACTTGTTAAACTCGAATTTAACTCTGAGCTTCAATAAAATCCTAGTTTTCAATTTAAATTTAAAGATAAAATTTAATGCATCCCATAAAATAGATAAGATTTCCATGTTTTGTCACATAGAAATGAGTGAGATGTTTAGGACTTAAAAGGATCAGTCCAACCCAACCAACTCAATAAACCTAATTAATTTCACCTTAGTTTAATAAAAACCTAATTTAAAATTATATACTTATTAAAATTCTAACTTCAAATCCTTAACTTAATTTAATTTTTCAAAATTTAAACTTAATTTTTCAAAAATTCAAACATAATTTTTTTAATTCAAACTTAACTCAATTTTTCAAAAAAAAATTCAAATTTAATTTTTCAAAATTCAAACTTAACTCAATTTTTCAAAAATTTGAATTTAATTTTTTAAAATTCAAACTTAATCAATTTTTCAAAAATTCAAATTTAATTTTTAAAAATTCAAACTTAACATAATTTTTCAAAAATTCAAAATTCAAACTTAATTCAATTTTTCAAAAAATGAAATTTAATTTTTTAAAATTCAAACTTAACTCAATTTTTTAAAAATTCAAATTTAATTTTTCAAAAATTTAAAATTAATTTTTAAAAATTTAATCTTAATTTTTCAATTTTTTTTAAATTTAAACTTAACTTTTTTATAAAAAAAATCAAATTTAACTTTTCTTAATAAACTTAATTAATAATTTCAAAATCTAACTTAATGTTCAAAATCAAATTTAATTTAGCAAATTAATATTTAATATTTTAATTAATATTAACTTAATTGATTATTCAAACTAAAACTATTATTTTCAAAATTACCTTTGTTTTTATCATGCTTGGATTCAAAAATGGGTGGCAAAAAGTTCTGAACATAGACTTGTTCATTAATTGTTTAGGTTTCTTTTTTTACTTAATCTCATTTTCTTAATTTTTGCAAACGGATTTACACTAAAATTCTTCAAGGAAATCATTTTAAACTTAGAATATTCCCTTTTCAGTATTTTTTATTTTCGAAAAGAGAGAGAAAAGGAAAAATTATTTTTCAAATTTTTAAATTAAAGTATTTTTCAAATTTTTTCAAAATAGTTTTTTAAAAATCTTTTCAAAGTTTCCTTCAAAAATCATCTCCTGAAAAGAAATATACAAACTTTTAACATAATAGAGGGAGAATCATAATTTCAGGGAGAGCATGGTCGAAAATTCTTTACTTTGAAAACTGCACATTTTAAATATTATGTTTTATAAAGGAGTATGTTTGAAAATTCTTTAGTTTGAAAACTATATTTTTTAATTTCTATGTTTTGTAAAATTTTGAAAATCTATTTTTTTAAAACTATTCTTTGGAAAAGTTGGAAAATCCTTTACTTAAAGCTATTTTTGAAAAACTGAAAAATATAATCTCACTCTCTCTTACTTTCAGAACCGTAGTTTACTTTTTCAACAATTACAAAATTTGTAGAGTTCTTTTTAAAGGTTCTCACTTAGAAATTTTATTGACCCTTGTATGGTTTCTTTTTATATATGTCAAAGGGGGAGAGAAAGAATAAAGTTAAGTGTTTTATAATATAATTATTCAGGAGGAGTATAAGAAATTAAGGGAGAGTAAACTTTATTCTGTGTTCTAAATTATAATATTTCATTTGTTTTAAATTTTCTATTTCAGTTGCTATAATGTTTTACTAAACTTTGAATTATATTGCCATAAATCACAAAGGAGAAGATTGTTAATGCCGGAAGCACCATATCGAATCTTATTTTGATATTGGCAAAGGGTTTAAAGTTAAGTTTTGTGTATGATCTAATGTGTTTCACTAAGTGTGTAGGAATGTCGTAGTTTACCTAGGCATGAAGTCCTGATCTGCAGGGTTGGGCACGAGTCTTGGCCGAGGGTTAGGCATCGAAAACCTGGTCGAGGACTAGGCACGAAGACCTAACCGAGGATTGGGCACCGAAGACCTGGTCGAGGACTAGGCAAGAAGACCTAGTTCAGAAGACTAGGCACGAAGACCTAATTGGGGGTCAGGCACCAAAGAACTGATCTGGAGATTAGGCAGGAGTATTAGTCGAGCAAGGACAACAAGCAGAAGTAGGGACGGGTTAAGGTACGAACGTCTTGAGATCCGAAATCTTCGGAGGCCAAGTAAAAGTCCAACCAGATGTGTCGGATGACAACAAGTAACTTCTCTAAAGTGAGTAGGTGAGGATGTATTCCTCGAAAGAGGAAATAGTAGGCGTCCGTCTGACCTAGGATTTTAGTTGAAATCACAAGTTAGGATCAGACAACACTAGCTATCCTACATGCATTTACTTTACATATTATTTGTGTTTAGATTAACCCTGAATTGCAGTTAAGGATCTTGAAGACTGGTCTTATCTCAGGTGCTCGAGAGGACTCGGGTGCTCAAGAACATAGGCGCTCGATAGGTCTCTGGTGCCCAGGAACATAGGCTCCCGAGAGGTCTCATGCTCCCCTATGCAGGTAACTCAGCCTAGTAAGGCTGAGTTGGTGCACACTGGTTGGAGTCGTCACATTAGCAACACAGGCGCCCACTGGTTGGCACAATCTCCAAAGGCTCTCAAGCGCCCGAGAAGGATAAGGGTTGACCACGCAACAGATTGGGACACGGCTATATCACTGCAATGGGAGCGCCCCTATAGGCACTCGGGCACCTGTATGCCCCTTTATAAGGGGTTTCGACCAAAGACTTTGAACATCATCATTCTACATCATTTGTGCTCAAGTTTGTTGCATCAAAACAATCCAGTGATGAAGAAATGCTACTCCGACAACGACGCGCTCCTTTTTACATTTCAGTTAAAAGTTATCGGTATTCTTTCCTTTTCTTGTACTTTATATCATATTTCTTGTACTCATTTGCGATATATAGAATTTTCTAAAGTAAATGGTCAAGAACCGTGGGCCTTGGAGTAGGAGTCGTCACAAACTCTAAACCAAGTAAAAGCAAATGTGTTAGTGATTGTTTTTGCACTTATCTTTTCCACTACATAAACTCTTATTATGAGTATCACCCACAAAAGTGTTGGAAACAGATGGCTAGAGAGGGGGGGTGAATATAGCCAATCTCTTTGACTTTAAACACTTGTGAGGTTTCTGCACTCAACTTATCAGTAGCACAGCGGAAGAAGCAAAAGAAAGGAAGCAGTGCAGTAAACAAAACAGAAATGAAAGCAAGCAAGAACAACTACCAAAGTCGCTAACAAGAGAGTTTATAAGGTTCGGGGATAACTTACCCCTACTCCTTGGCGTGCCCTTAAGGTGGGCGATCCCTTGATCGTCGGCAGATCAAGCCCCGGTGTTCACCGGATATAACGCAACCTCCTTCTCGGTGGAGAAACCTCTCCACAGCGTTTCAAACAAGGATATAGATTTAAGCTTAATGAAACACAGAGAAAAACTCTTACTCAGCACCTAGCAAGGACAAGAACACAGCGAGCTTATCCTGAGCTCCACCCAGCGACAATCTCACGCAAGGACTCCCTCCTTCGTGTCTTCTCACTGTTGGACTCCAAGCCCCTTGTTCTTTCCTCCCAGCACTCACGTAAGAGTTGGTTGCTTCTCGATTGCAGTTGCTTGCTCAAAATGATGAAGACTTCAGGAACACAGCAAGCAAGTTGTGGAGAAACACAAGGCTGCATTAGGATGTCTACATGCCCTAAGTATGTTAACGTAATGCCGCTTTATGAAAAGAAAAAAAAAGCGGGCGTTACACCTAAGACCTGCCCGAGGGTTGGGCACTAAGTCCTGGATCGTGAAATTGGGCAATAAGTCTTGGTCATAGGATTGAGAAAAAGTCCTGGTGAGTAAAGCGGGCAAAAGTCCAATCGGATGGGTCGGGTGGCATCCGTCTCCTGAGAGGAGTAGGTGAAAGGCGCGTTCCCGGGGATGGGAACTTAGGCGTCAGTTCGACCTAGGATTTCGTGGAAATTTGAAGTCAGAACCAAACCCTTAAGGCTAAGGATATACATGTGTTTGCCTTGTATTTATGTATCTTGCAGGTACCTAAAATTGAAGACAAAACAGACAAACACACACACAACAGGGCTGGAAACCTGACTGCTAGGCGCCCCCATTAACCAGGGTGCCCTAATGAAACATGCACCTCAATGGGTCAGGTGTCTCCTTCAACACAGCGCCCTGGATCAAAGGGTTATCTGCTGCTGCGAGTTTGGAGCAGAGATAAGCTTTGACCAAGCCTTGTGAGGCGCCTCCTTCATCACAGGTGCCCCAGACAGAACTATAAAAGGGGCTTTGACCCCTCAACTCAGAACAATATTCCAAGATCATTTCTGAGCATTCTGAATGGAAGAAAAGCACTAACGACGAAGCTTTGTGACCAAGGAAGTTCCGGGAGGAAGAGCGCGGCACTTCAGAGTTCCAGATCGGCCGAGTCTTCGACTCCTTTGTTTAGTTCGATTTACTTTCTGCATTTCATTTCAGTAATACTTTTGATTGTAAATCTTGCACTGTAAGACGTGTTTCTCCGCCTCCAGAAAGTCCGGAAAGGAGACCATTAGCGGACGGGCGTTTCCCATGCTTAGGCCTTGGACGTACTGACCCTGGGGGTTGGGAACCAATTAAAAATCTCGTGTGCAATCTGTTGTCTTTGATTTTCGTTCTTTTTATTTTCCGCTGCTACTAACTCTGTGACCAGAATGAATATTCGAAAGTTTCCGAACGTTTTTACGGTCGATATTCACCCCCCTCTATCGACGGCACCGGTCCCCACACTTCCTTGCCTTCCTCACCACCAACCACCTTCAAGCAAGGTGGCACTGTCTCCTCCTATTCCACGTGCTGTCAAGCCAATTAGGGAAGAAGAGAGGAGAAGGGCTACAATAGGGACCATGAGGAGAAGTTGGATCTTAGCCACCCAATGGATCAAGGCCCGATCCATTAATGAAGATCCATTCCACTAAAGGATCCTCATTGATCTACCTCACCAACCCCCATATTTAAATATGGGCTCCACCTATTATGAGTACAAGAACTGCCCGTGTTTATGATATCGAATGTCCGTTAATTAATTAAATTACTGACAATTTAATTAATTAACATCTAACTCCTTGAGTAGTACCACTCAACATTATCATCATGTCGGACCAAATCCACCTACAGGATTTAATATGATAAACTTTATGAGCTCCTCAAGGGGACATCATCAACCCGACTCACCAAGACACGATTTCCTTCTATAATCAACGACACACCATGTAAATAATATTATTTCCCAACTTACACGGCCTATCGATTTAATAAATAAATCTCGCCCATTGGTAAATCAAAGAAATAAATATTAAGTACATGTGCCCATTATTATATCGGGATTAAGAGTATGTACTCCATAATATCTGAGGTCTGATTCAATTATATAGTCAGTATAAATTGAATCACCTCTATTTCGATCCTGCTTAATACACACAAACTGTACTAGTATAATTCTATGGTCAAGATAAACCAATATCAAATTACACTACACCCATCCCAATGGTTTGTCTAAAACCATCTTGGTTGTGATCCTCTACTTATACTCTACAAGGGACTGATTATATGATCTTCTGTGTGACACCACACACCATGTTATCTACAATGTAAAGTATTAGACAATATGCACATAAATAACCAATAAATATGCAAACAGTGATTATGTGATTCTCTTTCAAAATGTAGATGTCTATATAAAAACAAGGCTTTTAGTATACATCCCAATAATCTCTCACTTATACTACAAGACTATGTTATCCTTACAATGTCATACATCTGACTTTCATATCCTCCACATGTCTATCAAAAGCTCTCGCTAGAAGGGCCTTAGTGAAAGGATCCACCAGGTTGTCCTCTGATGCAATCTTGGTGACAATAACTTCTCCTCGCTTTACGATCTCTCGTATCATGTGGTACTTGCGCTCTATGTGTTTACTCACCTTATGGACTTGTGGTTCCTTCGAGTTTGCAACTGCACCACTGTTATCACAATAAATTGTGATAGCTCTAGGCAAACTAGAAATCACATTCAAGTCCATCAACAAGTTCCTGAGTCATACAGCTTCCTTGGTCATCTCAGAGGTTGTCATATACTCAGCTTCCATGGTGGAGTCTGTCACACATTTCTGCTTGACACTCCTTCATACTATGGCTCCACATCCTAAAGTAAACACATACCCCGAGGTAGACTTAACTTTTATCCCTATCTGATTGGAAGTCTGAATCCCTATAACCCACAGGGATTAACTGCTATGCCTGGTAAACTAGCATATAATCCCTAGTCCTTCTCAGGTGCTTCAATATATGTTTTACCGAAATCCAATCTCTCTATCCTGGATTACTCTGATATTTGCTAACCATGCCCACGATAAAGCAGATATTCGATCTTGTACATAGCATAGCATACATGAGACTTCCAACAGCCGAAGCATAAGGAATCGCCTTCATCTCCTCTATCTCCTTTGATGTTTTAGGACACATCTCTTTAGATAGAGGAACTCCATGCCGGAAAGGTAGAAAACCTTTCTTGGAGTTTTCCATGCTAAAACTAGCTAGGGCAGTGTCTATATATACGAAGCTTGAGATAAGCACAACATCTTTCTCTTGCGATCCCTTATAACTTTGATCCCATGGATGTGTCCCGCTTCTCCCAAGTCCTTCATATCAAACTTTTGGACAACCATACTCTTACGTCTGATAATACTTTGATATTGTTGCTAATGAGCAAAATATCATCTACGTATAGTACAAGAAATACCATTACGTTTCTGTCACATCTCTTGTATACACAAGACTCATCCGGACTTTGAATAAATCCATACGACTAGATTACCTCATCAAACCGGATGTTCCAAGATCGTGAAGCTTGCTTCAATCTATAAATGGACCGATCAAGCTTACACACAAGATGCTCTTTGCCCTTCGCAATGAATCCCTTTGGTTGCTTCATATAGATGTTTTCTTCAAGACTTCCTTTAAGGAAAGTTGTCTTGACATTCATCTGCCAAACCTCATAATCCATATGAGCGGCAATAGATAAGAGAATCCGGATCGACTTAAGCATGACTACAGGTGAAAAAGTCTCCTCATAATCGATATCCTCTTTCTGAGTATACCCTTTCGCAACAAGCCTAGCTTTGAAGGTTTCTACCTTCTCGTCTGATCCTTTTTTCTCTTATAGATCCACTTGCATCCAATGACTTTTACACCATTGGGTGGTTCTACTAGCTCCCAGACATGATTAGAATTCATAGATTCTATCTCAGAATTCATCGCCCTTTGCCAAGATACCACATCTTTATCTTAGAGTACCTCATCATAGGTCCAGGGATTAGGTTCATGTTCGCCAGGGACCAAGTCCGATGACTCTCCCAAAAACATGAATCTTTCAGGTTGTCTAACAACCCTCCCACTACGACGAGGTACTACCTGTGTATTTTCTGTAACATGTGATGTAGTCACTTGTGGTATGTCCTCTTGTACCGTTGGTACTGAGGTTGGATCTTCCCCTTTTAATTCCTCAAGAATTATTCTACTCATGGGCTTGTGGTTCATCACATAGTCTTCCTCTAAGAATAAGACATTCGTGCTAATGATTACCCTCTGATCCTTAGGACTATAGAATAAACCAACTTTCGTTCCTCTAGGATAGCCTACGAACAAGTGTACTTTTGTATGAGAATTCAACTTATCAGTATCTCTCTTCAGCACATATGCTGGACTACCCCAAATCCGAATATGTCTTAGACTAGGCTTTCACCCAGTCCACAATCTATGTGAGTAGAGGGTACTGACTTAGATGGTACCAAGTTCAGTATGTACACTGCCCTTTCCAGAGCATATTCCCAGAACGAATTTAGCAACTCGGAGTAACTCATCATCGATCTAACCATCTCCATAAGAGTCATATTTTTTCTCTCTACTACGCCATTCTATTGGGGCGGACCGGGTGCAGACAATTGGGATTGGATCCCAACTTCTGATAAGTAATTCATAAACTCTCCCAAGAGGTACTCGCCACCACAATCCGATCATAGTGCCTTGATACTTTTAGCTTGACGTTTCTCCACATCAACCTTGAATTCTTTGAACTTATCAAAGCATTCAGACTTGTGGCGCATCAACTAAATGTATCCATACCTTGAATAATTGTCTATAAAAGAGATGAAGTATTCAAAACCACCTCTAGCTTGGATAGACATAGGACCACACTGATGGAGACAAAGGAAGTGAACAAGTTGCCCAACAAGCTAACGATATGGATCATGCTTATCCCACTTTAGAAGATGTTGATGATCCATTATGCATCAAAGGGGGCCCAATTACAAGGGCTAAGGCTAAAAAGATGAAAGAAGCACTTTATGTGCTAATTGAAGATGTGAAAGCCAAAGCGACCATTGAAGAAGGTTTGACTAAGAGCAAGTCTTACGGCTTAGTCAACCTAATTCAAGCCTTAGATGAGCTTAACTAGTATCCTTAGTCTCTTGTCTATGTAAGAAGGATATGTTAATTTTGTGGGATCAATTTAGACCCAATTTCTAGCTTTATTTGGGTTGTAATGGTGCCAAGAGCTCAATAGGCCTATGTAGTCTATATAGGCCTCTACTAAATGGGCTTCCTTTTGGCCTTTTAGGGTTTTTAGGTCACCCTATAGCTATAAATATATGGGGTGGCGGCCACAACATGTAACTTTTGGCTTATTCAATCTACTACATGGTGAGGCTCTCACTTGTTGGTTCTTCATTGAACTAGAACTTATCAAGGCATCCCCTTGTGGCGTTCAAGACTTATCAACCTCCATCCCAAGGTTGTGGCGTCTATCTTCTTCCTCCTCTATACCAAGGTTCGTGCTTCCTTAAGCATTGGGTCGAGGTTTCTTTCTTCCATTCTCCATCTTTTCGATTTAGACTATCTTTCCCTCTTTCCTCCATTTGTTGTGTGTTCTTGAGACTTATTCTCTTTGGGGTTCGCATCATTTGGTATCAGAGCCTTAGTTGCTCTAAATCGATTTGGTTATCCTTTTCTTTGTGTTCTTGAGTCTCTATTTTATTTTTTGTTTCTTTCTTTTGCTTAGCAAGCCTTACTTGCTTTGTTGCTCAAAAAAAAAAGAGAAGGAAAAAAAAAATTCGGCCAAAAAAAAAAAGAGGGAAAAAAAATTTCTGCAAAAAAAAAAAGAAGCAAAGGAAGGTAGAAAGAAAAAAAAAAGAGAAAAGCCAAAAAAAAAAGCAAAAGAGGCTGAAAAAAAAGAAAAGGAAGTTGAGACTTTATTTGCAAATTTATTTTTGTCATTTCCTTTCAAGTTAGCCTAGATTAAGTTCTGGCGACTTTTATTTCAGCTCTTATTTCTAGTATTCTCATTTCATTTCAAGTTAGCCTACATTAAGTTCTGGCGACTTTTATTTCAGCTCTTATTTCAAGTATTCTCATTCATTTCAAGTTAGCCTAGATTAAGTTCTGGCGACTTTCATTTCAGCTCTTATTTCAAGTACTTTCATTTTCCTTTAAGTTGCCTAGATTCAATTCTGGCAGCCTAGATTAAGTTCTGACAACTTTCCTTTCAGCTCTTTAATTCATGTTTTGCTATCTTTCATTTCCACATTATCCTCAATTTTGCCTAGATTCAATTCTGGCAAATTTTCTTTCAGCACTTATTTCAAGTTTTCAATTCTGCAATTTTCACTTTTTGTCTTGAATTCCTACCTTTTGTCCTAACACCCTTGGGAATTTTATAGTCCACGAACGCTTACAAGGTATTTGCCTCAAATTCTAAGTTCAAGTTCTTTAAAGAGCTAACATTCGTGAGTTCGAGTGTTTGAGTGAAACAGGTTGTTCAATGGCGACAAGTGGAGAAGAAGGAAGACCTAGAGAATCCCTTGATCAACGTGCTTTAAGGCAACACTTGGAACGCATGGAAATCTGTTTTAGTCAGATTATGGACAGATTAGAGAAACAAGATGCTGTAATTGCAGGATTGCGACATAGACAAGTTGGTAGAGTTCCTTCACGAAGTGATAGACAATATAACCGTGTTGACCATGATGATGATGATGATGGCGTATCTGAGGACATTGATGATAGAGCTTCAAGTGGCAGATCGGATCATGCTCGAGTCGGTGGTAGAAGAGGAAGGATGAATGATCATGTGGATAGAAACTTGGGAAATATCAAGATGAGGATTCCTTCATTTCAAGGCAAAAGTGATCCTGAAGCCTATTTGGAGTGGGAAAAGAAAGTGGAATTAGTATTTGATTGTCACAACTATTCTGAAGAAAAGAAGGTAAAACTCGCTGCCGTTGAATTTGTTGATTATGCAATTATTTGGTGGGATCAAATTATTCTAAGCAGGAGAAGAAACAAAGAGAGACCCGTTGGTAGTTGGGAGGAGATGAAGACTATTATGAGAAAGAGATTCATTCCAACACATTACTATCGGGATTTGTATCAACGGTTACAAAGTCTCACACAAGGATCCAAGACTGTGGAGGAATACCACAAAGAGATGGAAATTGCCATGATTCGAGCCAATGTGGAGGAGGACCGAGAAGCAACCATGGCACGATTTTTACAAGGTTTAAATCAAGAAATTGCAAATGTAGTGGAGTTACAACATTATGTGGAGCTTGAAGACATGGTGCATATGTCCATGAAAGTTGAAAGACAACTCAAAAGGAAGGGATCAAACAAGCATGGGGGGCAAAGTTCGCATTCGTCAAATTGGAAATCTAGTTGGAACAAAAGAGATGATAAAGTTGAATCAAAGAAAAAGCCAGATTTTCCAAAGAATAAAGATGCAAGCTCTCCATTGGTCAAGGGAAAGGAACCCCTCCAACCATCAAGAAATAGAGATATTAAATGCTTTAAGTGCTTGGGAAGGGGACATATCGCATCACAATGCCCAAACAAAAGAATCATGATTTTGAAAGAAAATGGTGACATCGAGACTGAAAGTGAGTCCGAAGATGATAGTGTCTTGCCCGCATTGTTGGAAAGTGATGAAGAGTATCCCGTTGAAGGTGAAGCCCTTGTCACTAGGCGTGCTCTAAATGTGCAAGTGAAAGAAGATAATGAAGAACAACGAGACAACATATTTCATACCCGTTGTCACATCAAAGACAAGGTATGTAGTATGATTATAGATGGGGGAAGTTGCACTAATGTAGCTAGTACTATTTTGGTTGAGAAATTATGCTTACCTACCACTAAGCATCCTAGACCTTACAAACTACAATGGTTAAATGATTGCGGGGAAGTCAAGGTCAACAAGCAAGTGTTGGTTTCATTTTCCATTGGTAGATATCATGATGAGATACTTTGTGATGTAGTACCAATGCATGCAAGTCATCTACTTTTAGGAAGACCATGGCAATTTGATAGGAAGGTCATGCATGATGGGTTTAAAAATAAGTATTCTTTTATGATGCATGGTAAACATGTAACTCTTGTACCATTGACTCCTAAGCAAGTATATGAAGATCAATTAAGGATCAAAAATGAGAGTGAAAAAGAAAAGAGTGTGAGAAAAAAGAAAATGAGAAAAAGAAAAAGAATGGAAAAGAAAAGAGTGTGAGAAAAGAAAGGCGAGGATGAGATGAGTGGAAAAAAGAATGAAAGGGGAAAAGAAATTCAAGAGCAAGAGAGTAAAAAAGGGAGCTTTTATGCAAAAGAAAGAGAGGTTAAGAGAGCGTTTTATGCTTCACAGCCGATGATCGTACTATTGTACAAGGAGACCGATTTTAACACTAACGATCTTAACCCTACTTTGCCTAGTGTTGTTAAATCTCTTTTGCAGGAATTTGATGATGTATTTCCTAATGAGGTTCCTGATGGATTGCCACCACTTAGAGGAATAGAGCACCAAATTGATTTCATCCCGGAGCCACAATTCTAACCGGCCAGCCTATAGGTGTAACCCTGCTGAGATAAAAAGAACTTCAAAGGCAAGTTGAAGAGCTGATGAGAAAAGGGTATGTCCGAGAAAGTTTGAGTCCATGTGCCGTCCCCGTTTTGCTAGTACCTAAGAAGGATGGAACTTGGAGAATGTGCGTTGATTGTAGAGCCATCAACAAGATTACGGTAAAGTATCGTCATCCTATTCCTAGATTAGATGATATGCTAGATGAATTACATGGCTCTTGCATTTTCTCTAAAATTGATTTGAAGTCGGGCTATCATCAAATTCGTATGCGTGAGGGAGACGAATGGAAAACTGCATTTAAGACTAGGTATGGTTTGTACGAATGGCTAGTAATGTCATTTGGGCTTACTAATGCACCTAGTACCTTCATGAGGTTAATGAACCATATTTTGCGTGCTTTTATTGGAATTTTTGTTGTAGTATATTTTGATGACATCTTGGTTTATAGCAAAAATTTAGAGGAACACCTACAACATTTACAAAATGTTCTAATTGTTTTGCGAAATGAAAAGTTGTATGCTAACCTTCAAAAATGTTCTTTTTGCACTAATCAAGTTGAGTTTCTTGGTTATATTGTTAGTGCTAAAGGAATAGCAGTTGATGAGAAGAAGGTTAAGGCTATTCGTGAATGGCCAACACCAAAAACAATAACTGAGGTACGAAGCTTCCATGGTTTGGCAAGTTTCTACAGAAGGTTTGTAAAGAATTTTAGCACTTTAGCTGCACCCTTGACTGAAATTGTTAAAAAGAATGTTGGATTTCATTGGGATAGTGAACAGGATTCAGCATTCAACTCACTTAAGGAAAAATTAAGTTCTGCACCATTACTTGCATTACCTAACTTTGCTAAAACTTTTGAAATTGAGTGTGATGCATCAGGAATAGGTATTGGAGCTGTGCTAATACAAGAAGGTCGACCCCTTGCTTATTTTAGTGAAAAATTGAGTGGAGCAGCTTTGAACTATCCCACTTATGACAAAGAGATGTATGCTTTGGTGAGGCCTTAGAGACTTGGCAGCATTACTTGTGGCCCAAAGAGTTTGTTATTCACACTGATCATGAATCATTGAAGCACTTGAAGAGTCAAAGTAAGTTGAATCGACGTCATGCGAAATGGGTGGAGTTCATTGAATCATTTCCTTATGTGATCAAGTACAAACGAGGTATGGAAAATACTGTTGCAGATGCTTTATCTCGAAGGTATACCTTGCTCTCTACTTTGAATACTAAATTGTTAGGATTTGAATACATTAAAGATTTATATTCTAAAGATCCTGACTTTGGAAATGTATTTGAAGTTTGTGAGCATGCTGCATTTGGGAAGTTTTATAGCATGAGGGATTTTTATTTAGAGTTAATCGGTTATGTGTGCCTAACTGTTCATTGCGGGAATTATTAGTCCAAGAAGCCCATGGTGGGGGACTAATGGGGCATTTTGGAGTGAGGAAAACACTTGATGTTTTGTTGGAGCATTTCTTTTGGCCACATATGAAAGGAGATGTTGTAAAATTTTGTAAGAAGTGTATCACATGTAGACAAGCAAAATCTAAATCTTTACCTCATGGGTTGTATACACCTCTACCAATTCCTAGTGAACCTTGGGTTGATATTTCTATGGACTTTATTGTAGGATTACCAAGGTCAAAACGTGGTATGGATTCTATTTTCGTGGTCGTAGACAGATTTTCCAAAATGGCTCATTTTATTCCTTGTAGGAAAACAGATGATGCTAACCATATTGCTGATCTCTTTTTTAGGGACAT
>JAGFNQ010002257.1:0-60243 GCA_024364735.1 Boesenbergia rotunda | reverse complement strand
CAAGGTTGTGGCGTCTATCTTCTTCTTCCTCTATACCAAGGTTCGTGCTTCCTAAGCATTGGGTTGAGGTTTCTTTCTTCCATTCTCCATCTTTTCGATTTAGACTATCTTTCCCTCTTTCCTCCATTTGTTGTGTGTTCTTGAGACTTATTCTCTTTGGGTTCGCATCATTTGGGTATCAGAGGCTTAGTTGCTCCTAAATCGATTTGGTTATCCTTTTCTTTGTGTTTTGAGTCTCTATTTTATTTTTGTTTCTTCTTTTGCTTAGCAGCCTTACTTGCTTTGTTGCTCAAAAAAAAAAAGAGAAAGGAAAAAAAAAATTCGGCAAAAAAAAAAAAGAGGGAAAAAATTCTGCAAAAAAAAAAAGAAGCAAAGGAAGGTAGAAAGAAAAAAAAAGAGAGAAAAGCCAAAAAAAAAAAGCAAAAGAGGCTGAAAAAAAAGGAAGTTGAGACTTTATTTGCAAATTTATTTTTGTCATTTCCTTTCAAGTTAGCCTAGATTAAGTTCTGGCGACTTTTATTTCAGCTCTTATTTCTAGTATTCTCATTTCATTTCAAGTTAGCCTAGATTAAGTTCTGGCGACTTTTATTTCAGCTCTTATTTCAAGTATTCTCATTTCATTTCAAGTTAGCCTAGATTAAGTTCTGGCGACTTTCATTTCAACTCTTATTTCAAGTACTTTCATTTTCCTTTAAGTTGCCTTATTCAATTCTGGCAGCCTAGATTAAGTTCTGGCAACTTTCCTTTCAGCTCTTTAATTCACGTTTTGCTATCTTTCATTTCCGCATTATCCTCAATTTTGCCTAGATTCAATTCTGGCAAATTTCCTTTCAGCACTTATTTCAAGTTTTCAATTCTACAATTTTCACTTTTTGTCTTGAATTCCTACCTTTTGTCCTAACACCCTTGGGAATCTTGATAGTCCACGAACGCTTACAAGGTATTTGCCTCAAATTCTAAGTTCAAGTTCTTTAAAGAGCTAACATTCGTGAGTTCGAGTGTTTGAGTGAAACAGGTTGTTCAATGGCGACAAGTGGAGAAGAAGGAAGACCTAGAGAATCCCTTGATCAACGTGCTTTGAGGCAACACTTGGAACGCATGGAAATCCGTTTTAGTCAGATTATGGACAGATTAGAGAAACAAGATGCTGTAATTGCACGATTGCGACATAGACAAGTTGGTAGAGTTCCTTCACGAAGTGATAGACAATATAACCGTGTTGACCATGATGATGATGATGATGGCGTATCTGAGGACATTGATGATAGAGCTTCAAGTGGCAGATCGGATCATGCTCGAGTTAGTGGTAGAAGAGGAAGGATGAATGATCATGTGGATAGAAACTTGGAAATATCAAGATGAGGATTCCTTCATTTCAAGGCAAAAGTGATCCTGAAGCCTATTTGGAGTGGGAAAAGAAAGTGAAATTAGTATTTGATTGTCACAACTATTCTGAAGAAAAGAAGGTAAAACTCGCTGCCGTTGAATTTGTTGATTATGCAATTATTTGGTGGGATCAAATTATTCTAAGCAGGAGAAGAAACAAAGAGAGACCCGTTGGTAGTTGGGAGGAGATGAAGACTATTATGAGAAAGAGATTCATCCCAACACATTACTATCGGGATTTGTATCAACGGTTACAAAGTCTCACACAAGGATCCAAGACTGTAGAGGAATACCACAAAGAGATGGAAATTGCCATGATTCGAGCCAATGTGGAGGAGGACCGAGAAGCAACCATGGCACGATTTTTACAAGGTTTAAATCAAGAAATTGCAAATGTAGTGGAGTTACAACATTATGTGGAGCTTGAAGACATGGTGCATATGTCCATGAAAGTTGAAAGACAACTCAAAAAGAAGGGATCAAACAAGCATGGGGGGCAAAGTTCGCATTCGTCAAATTGGAAATCTAGTTGGAACAAAAGAGATGATAAAGTTGAATCAAAGAAAAAGCCCGATTTTCCAAAGAATAAAGATGCAAGCTCTCCATTGGTCAAGGGAAAGGAACCCCTCCAACCATCAAGAAATAGAGATATTAAATGCTTTAAGTGCTTGGGAAGGGCACATATCGCATCACAATGCCCAAACAAAAGAATCATGATTTTGAAAGAAAATGGTGACATCGAGACTGAAAGTTAGTCCGAAGATGATAGTGTCTTGCCCGCATTGTTGGAAAGTGATGAAGAGTATCCCGTTGAAGGTGAAGCCCTTGTGACTAGGCGTGCTCTAAATGTGCAAGTGAAAGAAGATAATGAAGAACAACGAGACAACATATTTCATACCCGTTGTCACATCAAAGACAAGGTATGTAGTATGATTATAGATGGGGGAAGTTGCACTAATGTAGCTAGTACTATTTTGGTTGAGAAATTATGCTTACCTACCACTAAGCATCCTAGACCTTACAAACTACAATGGTTAAATGATTGCGGGGAAGTCAAGGTCAACAAGCAAGTGTTGGTTTCATTTTCCATTGGTAGATATCATGATGAGATACTTTGTGACGTAGTACCAATGCATGCAAGTCATCTACTTTTAGGAAGACCATGGCAATTTGATAGGAAGGTCATGCATGATGGGTTTAAAAATAAGTATTCTTTTATGATGCATGGTAAACATGTAACTCTTGTACCATTGACTCCTAAGCAAGTATATGAAGATCAATTGAGGATCAAAAATGAGAGTGAAAAAAGAAAAGAGTGTGAGAAAAAAGAAAATGAGAAAAAGAAAAAGAATGGAAAAGAAAAAGAGTGTGAGAAAAGAAAAGGCGAGGATGAGATGAGTGGAAAAAAGAATGAAAGGGGAAAAGAAATTCAAGAGCAAGAGAGTAAAAAAGGGAGCTTTTATGCAAAAGAAAGAGAGGTTAAGAGAGCGTTTTATGCTTCACAGCCGATGATTGTACTTTTGTACAAGGAGGCCGATTTTAACACTAACGATCTTAACCCTACTTTGCCTAGTGTTGTTAAATCTCTTTTGCAGGAATTTGATGATGTATTTCCTAATGAGGTTCCTGATGGATTGCCACCACTTAGAGGAATAGAGCACCAAATTGATTTCATCCCCGGAGCCACAATTCCTAACCGGCCAGCCTATAGGTGTAACCCTGCTGAGATTAAAGAACTTCAAAGGTAAGTTGAAGAGCTGATGAGAAAAGGGTATGTCCGAGAAAGTTTGAGTCCATGTGCCGTCCCCGTTTTGCTAGTACCTAAGAAGGATGGAACTTGGAGAATGTGCGTTGATTGTAGAGCCATCAACAAGATTACGGTAAAGTATCGTCATCCTATTCCTAGATTAGATGATATGCTAGATGAATTACATGGCTCTTGCATTTTCTCTAAATTTGATTTGAAGTCGGGCTATCATCAAATTCGTATGCGTGAGGGAGACGAATGGAAAACTGCATTTAAGACTAGGTATGGTTTGTACGAATGGCTAGTAATGCCATTTGGGCTTACTAATGCACCTAGTACCTTCATGAGGTTAATGAACCATATTTTGCGTGCTTTTATTGGAATTTTTGTTGTAGTATATTTTGATGACATCTTGGTTTATAGCAAAAATTTAGAGGAACACCTACAACATTTACAAAATGTTCTAATTGTTTTGCAAAATGAAAAGTTGTATGCTAACCTTCAAAAATGTTCTTTTTGCACTAATCAAGTTGAGTTTCTTGGTTATATTGTTAGTGCTAAAGGAATAGCAGTTGATGAGAAGAAGGTTAAGGCTATTCGTGAATGGCCAACACGTACGAAGCTTCCATGGTTTGGCAAGTTTCTACAGAAGGTTTGTAAAGAATTTTAGCACTTTAGCTGCACCCTTGACTGAAATTGTTAAAAAGAATGTTGGATTTCATTGGGATAGTGAACAGGATTCAGCATTCAACTCACTTAAGGAAAAATTAAGTTCTACACCATTACTTGCATTACCTAACTTTGCTAAAACTTTTGAAATTGAGTGTGATGCATCAGGAATAGGTATTGGAGCTGTGCTAATACAAGAAGGTCGACCCCTTGCTTATTTTAGTGAAAAATTGAGTGGAGCAGCTTTGAACTATCCCACTTATGACAAAGAGATGTATGCTTTGGTGAGGGCCTTAGAGACTTAGCAGCATTACTTGTGGCCCAAAGAGTTTGTCATTCACACTGATCATGAATCATTGAAGCACTTGAAGAGTCAAAGTAAGTTGAATCGACGTCATGCGAAATGGGTGGAGTTCATTGAATCATTTCCTTATGTGATCAAGTACAAACGAGGTATGGAAAATACTGTTGCAGATGCTTTATCTCGAAGGTATACCTTGCTCTCTACTTTGAATACTAAATTGTTAGGATTTGAATACATTAAAGATTTATATTCTAAAGATCCTGACTTTGGAAATGTATTTGAAGTTTGTGAGCATGCTACATTTGGGAAGTTTTATAGGCATGAGGGATTTTTATTTAGAGTTAATCGGTTATGTGTGCCTAACTGTTCATTGCGGGAATTATTAGTCCAAGAAGCCCATGGTGGGGGACTAATGGGGCATTTTGGAGTGAGGAAAACACTTGATGTTTTGTTGGAGCATTTCTTTTGGCCACATATGAAAGGAGATGTTGTAAAATTTTGTGAGAAGTGTATCACATGTAGGCAAGCAAAATCTAAATCTTTACCTGATGGGTTGTATACACCTCTACCAATTCCTAGTGAACCTTGGGTTGATATTTCTATGGACTTTATTGTAGGATTACCAAGGTCAAAACGTGGTATGGATTCTATTTTCGTGGTCGTAGACAGATTTTCCAAAATGGCTCATTTTATTCCTTGTAGGAAAACAGATGATGCTAACCATATTGCTGATCTCTTTTTTAGGGACATTGTGCGACTTCATGGAGTGCCAAAAAGCATAGTTTCAGATCGTGATGCAAAGTTTCTAAGCTACTTTTGGAAGACACTATGGGGCAAGTTGGGAACAAAGTTGTTGTTTTCTACAACGTGTCATCCACAGACAGATGGACAAACTGAGGTAGTAAATCGTACCTTAGCTAATTTATTAAGAGCTATCATTCAAAAGAATTTAAAGGGCTGGGAAGATTGCTTACCACATGTTGAATTTGCATATAATAGATCTATACATTCTGCTACTAAGTGTTCACCTTTTGAAGTAGTATATGGTTTCAATCCGCTAACTCCTTTGGATTTATCACCTTTGCCTATCTCTGAGCATGCTAGTTTGGATGGTACTAAGAGAGCTGAATTTGTGAGACAAATGCACGAGAAGGTAAGGAGGCAAATTGAAAAGAAGACTGAACAATATGCTACGCAAGCCAACAAGGGACGAAAGAAAATAATCTTTGAACCCGGTGATTGGGTTTGGGTTCATATGAGGAAGGAGAGATTTCCTGCTAAACGTCGTACTAAGTTGCATCCAGGAGGAGATGGACCATTTCAAGTGGTGGCGCGAATCAATGATAATGCCTACAAGATTGACTTGCCGGGTGAGTATAATGTGAGTTCCATATTTAATGTTTCTGATCTCTCTCCCTTTTATGTAGGTAATCAAGATTCGAGGACGAATCCTTTTGAGGAGAGGGGGAATGATGGAGACAAAGGACGTGAACAAGTTGCCCAACAAGCTAACGATATGGATCATGTTCAACCCACTTTAGAAGATGTTGATGATCCATTATGCATCAAAGGGGGCCCAATTACAAGGGCTAAGGCTAAAAAGATGAAAGAAGCACTTTATGTGCTAATTGAAGATGTGAAAGCCAAAGCGACCATTGAAGAAGGTTTGACTAAGAGCAAGTCTTACGGCTTAGTCAACCTAATTCAAGCCTTAGATGAGCTTAACTAGTATCCTTAGTCTCTTGTCTATGTAAGAAGGATATGTTAATTTTGTGGGATCAATTTAGACCCAATTTCTAGCTTTATTTGGGTTGTAATGGTGCCAAGAGCTCAATAGGCCTATGTAGTCTATATAGGCCTCTACTAAATGGGCTTCCTTTTGGCCTTTTAGGGTTTTTAGGTCACCCTATAGCTATAAATATATGGGGTGGCGGCCACAACATGTAACTTTTGGCTTATTCAATCTACTACATGGTGAGGCTCTCACTTGTTGGTTCTTCATTGAACTAGAACTTATCAAGGCATCCCCTTGTGGCGTTCAAGACTTATCAACCTCCATCCCAAGGTTGTGGCGTCTATCTTCTTCTTCCTCTATACCAAGGTTCGTGCTTCCTAAGCATTGGGTTGAGGTTTCTTTCTTCCATTCTCCATCTTTTCGATTTAGACTATCTTTCCCTATTTCCTCCATTTGTTGTGTGTTCTTGAGACTTATTCTCTTTGGGTTCGCATCAGCCGCCGGTGGTGAAGATCGAGTCTTACGAGTAGGACACTGATTTTTATAGTGTCATCTCTCCCTGCACTTGAAACATGTAATATGAAATTTAAAATTTACCATAATTAAAGAAAAATACCTGATTCACCCCTGGGCTCCCCCTCAACTCCTGGCGTCTTTGCTCCATCGGCTGTTAGTCCGGTGAAGAGCGACCAGATTCTGATACCACTTGTGGGGACCGGTGCCATCGATAGAGGGGGGTGAATATCGACTCGTTAAAAACTTTGGGAAACTTGTCTTTCGATCGTTCGTTCTAGATACAGAGTTAGTAGCAGTGGAAAATAGAAAGAACGATAAAGTAACAACTCAGAATGCACACAGATTTTTACTTGGTTCCCAACCCCCCAGGGTCAGTTCGTCCAAGGCCTATGCACGGGAAACACCAGTCCACTAGTGCACGTTTTACAATAAAAAAATAAGGAAATTAATTGCATAAAATAAATCAAACCAAACGAAATGTCAAAGACTCGGCCGATCTGGAACTCCAAAGTGCCGCGCACTTCCTCCTGGAGCCTCCATGGTCGTAGAGCTTCATCTCTAGCACTTTTTCTTCGCACAGAACGCTTAGAATGTCGTTGTGATTAATGTCCTGAGTTGAGGGGTCAAACCACTTTATATAGTCATGTCTAGGGCGCCTGTGTTGCTATAGGGCGCCTCACAAGCCTTGGTCAAACCACATCCTCGCGCCGAACTCACAGCAAGGATAGAATCCACTTCCCAGGCGGCTGGGACCTTCCCAGGAGCCTTGGATAGGCTTGCCCAGTCCAGGGCACCCACAAGGTCTGGGGAGCCTGTATTGATACAGGGGTCCTAGACAGCCTTCCAGGCAGCCTTTTCTTCTTTGTTAGCTCTTCTGTCTTGCCTCCAACTTTAGGTGCCTACAATACAATCAAAGACAAGACAAATATGCAGACAATCTTAATCTTAGAGATTGGTTCTGACTTTGGATTTCTCACGAAACCCTAGGTTTAACTGACTCTTATGTTCCCTTCCCGGGGAGTGCGCCTTTCGCCTACTCCTCTCAGGAGAAGGTTGCCACCCGACCCATCCGGTTGGACTTTTGCCCAGCTTCACTCACCAAGACTTCGTGCCCAGTGCACGACCAGGACTTATTGCCCAACCCTATGTCAGGACTTCAATGTCCAGCCCTCGGCCAAGACTTATTGCCCAATTCCTCGAATCAGGACTTTGTGCCCAACCCTTGGTCAGGTCTTCGGTGGCCAACCCTCGGCCAGGACTTAGTACCCAATCCATGATCAGGACTTATTGCCTAGGTTAACTAGGACTTTTCTTCACTTTGGTACTGATTTCTTGACTTACCCTTCCCTTGTTTAATGTATCACTAACTTAAGCATATTGTTAAACATTGAAACACTAGAGGAGGACATCACTGATGCATCTTGCACCAACACTGGGGGGTTGGGAACCAAGTAAAAACCCGCGTGTCTTCTATGTTGTGTTTTTCGTTTTGCTTTATTTTTTCGCTGTGCTACTAACTCTCTGACTAGAATGAACGAAAGAACATCGAAGTTTCAGATGAGTTTTACGAAAAGATTTTTCAAGTCGATATTCACCCCCCTCTATCGACTGCACCAATTCTACAAGTGGTATCAGAGCCTAGTAGCTCTTCACCGGACTAACAGCCAATGGAGCAAAGAAGCCATGAATCGAGGGGGAGTCAGGGGTGAATCAGGTATATTTCAATTATGTCATTCTTTAAATTTCACATTATATGTTTTAAGTGCGGGGGGAGAAGACACTATAAAAACCAGTGTCCTACTCGTAAGAGTCGTTCTTCACCACCGGCGGCAAAGGAGGTACCAGCGCCAGGAGTCCGGAGGAACAAGAGTCATATCCAGTGCTTCAAATGTCGAAAGCACGGACACTACAAGAACCAGTGTCCGACAAGGTACAAAAAGTACTTTTGGCAATAATTTTCAAATTCCTGCACAGTTTCACAAACATGCTGATAAGTCTGATAATTTAGATAATTTTTCTGACAAATTAGATCTTTTGCATAATCAGCTTAAAGTATTATATGACAAATTATCAAACTTAGAAAATAGTAGAATATCAAATATAAATTCTTTAATCTTTAATATTAATGCTAAAATTTTTGAACTTAATAATAATTCTTATAAATTCAAGGATAATAATAATACCTTAATATCTGATAATTCTAATGTTAAGGATAATAATATTACTGATTATGTTGAAAATGTTAAGGATAATAATGTTACTAATAATTCTGAAAATAATATTGAGGATAATAGTTTACCCTTAATTAATAATTTTACTAATCTAGAATATAATACTACAAATTTAATAAATAATCCTGAAAACTATTCTACCTATTCTGAAGAGAATGATACGATTTTCATTAATAACTCTGAAAATGATGATGAAGAATATTATTCTGAAGATGATGATGAATTCAACAAAATTAAGGATATAATTAACAAGGCTTCCAAAAATTCAAATAAGACAGAAGTATTAGATAAATTTGAAAGTTTAAAAACAAAAGAAATAGTTAAGGAATCAGAATTCATTGAATTAATGAAAATGATGAAATTAGACCCACAATTACTATTTAACCCTGAAATCTTAAAAATTAATTCTTAACAACTTAAATTAATTCTTAAACCCTAATTAATTATTAATTAATTCTCAAATAATTAAACCTTAATTAATTCATAATTAATTTAACTCTAATTAATCCATAATTAATTTAACTCTAATTAATCCTTAATTAATTTAACTCTAATTAATTCTTAATTAATTTAACTTTAATTAAGTCTTAATAATTTTAACTCTAATTAATCCATAACCATTTTAACTCTAATTAATCCATAATAAGTTTAACTTCTTAATAATTTTAACTTTAGTTAATTCTTTAAACTTTAATTAATCATTAATAATTTCAAACATAAATTAAACCTCAATAATTTCAACTTTAATTCTACAATGTAAATTAATTTATATCAACTTATACTTTAATTAACTCTTATTTTATTTAACAATTCACGAACTAAAATTCTAATTAATTACCTTAAGATATGAAATTAAATAAAATCTTACCCAACAGGAACAATCAATTTAATAATATTAAATATGTCAAAGTGGGTTGGCATATTCGCGGATTCACACGATGTGTATCAAATAGAGAATTTGATACATTATTAGAAACTTAATTAAAATGCGTTGACTTGCTTGAATCATGCATAGAATGTCATGTACATGCATTCGCTTATTTTTTTTCTTATATATATCTGTCATGTCATACATGCTAGTTTACATTTTCTGCATGATTTAGAATGGTTAGATAAGAAAAAAATTAGTTGATACTTGCCTAACCTAGTACCAGGGTGGGGCGAGATGATAGTACGTTAGGGAAGCTTGGCCTAGCTAACTGGAACTAGCCGAAGCTACCTCGCCACATCCTAGACTAGTTAGACTAAATTTTTCAAAGAGTAAAATAAAGGTATTATTTCTCTAAAAGGCTTTGTCTAAGGAAAGGGTTGATGATCCAATAAGGCTACAGCCAAAGAAGGTCTCTGTGCCTCACCAAGACCTGGAAGCCGATTATTGAAATCTACTTTTAAATTACAAATTAATCAAACCTGAATCTAACTCAAGGTCAACTAGTCTATAAATAAATTGAGAAAAATTATTCAAGCATCTCACAATACACCCATAAGGCAACCATGCTTGCTTGTACTGTGATGCTTAGAATGGGTGAGATGTTAAGGACTAATTAATGGACAAATATTTTTCAAAATGTTTTCAAAATCTTTAGGTTATGTTCCTAAAAAATCTATTTTCAAAATAGTTGATTAAACAAAATAATATTTTTATGAATTTCATGCTTGCTTGATTGCTTAACTATAAATAGTTTTTCAAAAATCTTATATCTTTTTGAAATTTTTTTGACCTACACACTTAGACACAAATCTTTAGGTTAATACTAGAGTTCCTTAAGACACTTAGGTAGAGGTCCTTGTAGTTAACAAGGATAGTCAGACGGTGTCAGGTTCAGGGGGAGGTTGCTTTTTTTGTTCTTTAAAAAATTATTTTTCAAAATTATGTTTTTCAAAAACATCATTTCGAAAATTATTCTTTTGGAAAATTCAGATCTTTTAAAATGATTTTTGCTTTAAAAAATTCATCATTTCAAAATATGTTTTCAAAAAATGTTTCAAAAATTTATTCAAAGAATTTTTCAAAAGTTAATTCATTGAAAACTATCTTATTCTTTCGAAAACAATCCTTTCAAAAATTGTGTTAATTGCCCTTTTGAGTTAAAGATGAACACTAAAGACACATAGGAAATATCCTTTATGATCTTTAAGGATCCCTAAGATGTGTCAGATTTAGGGGGAGTCCTACTCAAAAGAAATTAATTCTATTTTCTAATCAATTGTTTGAAAAAAATGTTTGATAATTCTTTTCATTTGAATCAAACCCTAAGACTCAGAGGAAGATCATTTGTAGTTAATAAGCTTCCTAGGACTATGTCAAATTTAGGGGGAGGTCAAATTAAAAGAACTATTAAATAGTTCAAAAATATTATGTTTTTATACACTATATGTTCAAAATCTTCTTGAAAACATAATATTCTCTTTTCAAAAAAATATCTTTTCAAAATCATTTTTTTATAATATTCTCTGTCTTCAAAAATATATTGTGAAAATCTTTCCATCTATTAAATAAAGTCTTTAAAAATTTGTCTTTTGATTTTGTCTACAAAGATTGTTAGCTAAACACAAACAAAATCAATAAGAACAATGCTAACTGTTGGTGCCGGAAGCACCATATCGAACCTTGTTTTGATATTGGCAAAGGGTTCAAAGTTAAGTATTATTGGTGCTCTAACGATGTTACTCAAGTATGCAGGAAAAGTCCTAGGAACACTAGGCACGAAGTCCTGGTTCTAAGAATTGGGCACTATGTCCTGGCCACGGGCTGGGCAACTAAGTCCTGACATAAGGTTGGGCAATAAGTCCTGGTCATGGACTAAGCATGTGACGGCCCGCCTTCCTTAACTTCTCTCCCTTAAAGTGGATGTCACTTTTACTTAACCTTAACTTTGCCTTATCCTTAGCCTTAGGTTACAACTACTTGACTTCCCTTAACTTGCTCTGAATTTTTTTCTTTTAAAAAAATTACTTTCATTTTATTTAGTTTGCAAGGATTTGACCCCTAGACTTCTTCGTTGTAAAAGAGAAGCACTAACCATCTGCCCTACAACACTTTCTTTTTAATGGTACCAGTCGACTGCTATATAGCCAGTCGACTGGTGTTAGCCACAGAAACTTTCTGTGCCCGGCACCAGTCGACTGGCCTCTTGGCAGTCAACTGGTGCATCGAACAGAAACTTTCTGTTCGATAGGGCAGTCGACTGGTTCTGAACCAGTCGACTGGCACGCCTGAAACCTGCATTTACAGACCTGAAAACCATTTCCAAAGCTCCACAATTCATATACTTTTAAGACATACAAAGACATAACTCCATTTCTATACTCTATACTAGTTTTATAAACATTCTAGCAACTCAAAACAACCTCATAAACTTGCAACTAGGATCTTTGCGGAAGTAAATAAGCTATCAAAATATATGAACTCTAGAATAGAGTTTGTACCCAACTCTGTCTCTATGCAAGGTTTAAACAAAGTCATTCGTTCTACCAATTCAAAACACCAAAACACATGTTCTACAAGACTTAACCCGACGATCTCTTCCACGGTTCCGCCGCCACTGAACATTAATGCAAGTCCCGCTCGCCCCCCTAGCTTATGCTTTTTATTTACCTTTGTCTGCAATAGAAGGAAATGCAACTAATAAGCGATTTGCTTAGTAAGTAAATCCTAACTCACAAATCCATGCGATCAATGATAAACATGCTCTTTTCAAATAATGCTTGCTTTAAAACACATGCACTTTGAAATACTTGCACATGGAAACTTTCATATACTTATCATGCTCAATCATGCTTGAAAACATTTACTAGCACTAAAACATTGGCAAATCTAACATGCTCATAATTTCTTTTGAAACTTGCTACTTATGCATTTCCATACTTTAAACCACTAACTTCCTTGCTTTTGCTCTTTAACATGCTTGTAACATAACAATGTTAACATACATAGCAAAACATATGCTTAAACTGAAAACACTTACATATACTCATATACTTCAAAATAATAATCAACTTTCTCAGGCCTTGACACTGTACCTGGTATCAGTGTACCAATGCGCGCATCCCTAATAGGTTTCGGGGTAGCTAGCCACCGCACCCTATTAGAGCTTCTTTCTTACTTTCTATGGGCCTCTCATTTGCCCGGTACATGTCACTTTACAAAAGTAAAATACTTTCTTACTCATAATGCTTGTATTTATCAAGCTAACTTTCTTTTTCATAAATCTTGCACTATAAACCTTTACCTTTTCTTACTTGGGACTTTCATCGAGCACCTTGCGTGCCCTTAACCCCAAAACTCCTTTTTGGGACTTTTCAAGAACTTACTCTTGTCATACTTAGGTCATACACAAAAACTTACTCCAATTCATATTCTATGATAAAACATGTATTCTTTAGGAACTTAAAACACACCAATAAGAAAAACCATAATCTTAAAGCATGCACTTAGATCACAAACATGGTTCTACAACGAGAAATACATGGCGAAACTACTTCTATTGAAGGTGAGTAATCTACTTACCCTTTTTCTTGAAGAAAACTCACTAAATATGTAGAAACTCCCAGCGTAGCGCTCCTCCTCTCTTCCCTTGCGAGAAAACTTCACTCCTTGGCCCTAGGGAAGAAGCCCTAGGTTCTCTAATTCAAGAGGAAGAAGAAGGAGGAAGAAAACTCCCCCTTTTTCCCTGTTTTCACAGCCTCCTCACCTCTGCTCGCGCGGCCTCTCGAAACCCTAAAAGGGGTCTTAACACAACTTAAGTGGAAGTTGAGACATCTCTTCATGAAAAGGGCTTACTTAGCTATAATATTATTTCGCTTCATCCTTTTCTGTGCTTGATACCCTTGCCCTGCTGGTTACCCCAACTCACTTAAGGGCTTGCTTTGCCTTGTGGTCGCGGGATCAAATCCCGCTCGACCCTTTTTTTTCTTTTTATTTTAATTCGAAAAAATGCTAGAAAATTCAGAAAAATTCCTAATAATCCACAAAAATTATTGGGTGTTACAAAGCACTAAGACCTAGCCGAGGGCTGGCCATCGAAGACCTGGTGAGTAAAGCTGGGCACTAAGACCTGGTCGTGGACTGGGCACCGATGACCTGGTGAGTAAAGCTGGGCACTAAGACCTGGTCACGGACTGGGCACGGAAGACTTGGTGAGTAAAGCTGGGCAAATGTCCAACCGGAGGTGCCAGTTGGCAAAAAGGTAAATTCTCCCAAGAGGAGTAGGTGAGGATGCGTTCCCCGTAGAGGGAACATTAGGCATCAGTTCGACCTAGGGTTCCATTTGGGAGACCCAAAGTCAGAACCAAGACAGCTTAGGCTGTAAATAATGGCTAACATATTTACTTCTTGTGTTTCGGAACTAACCTTGGTTGCAGAGAATGAAGAAATGTGTTTCTGCAGCTCAGGCACCTCAAAGGAGTGAGGCGCCTCACCGGGGCTAGGCATCCGTATGGATACGGGCGCCCCAGTTGAAGGCTAAACCAAAGCAAGCGAAGCAAAATTGCCACGAAGCCTCCGGACATACTCAGCTCAGGCACCCGGGACCATACGGGCGCCCCCATCAGCTCAAGCGCCCTGTGAAGATGGATAAACGCTGACCGAGCCTGCGGATAAGAGATAGCGCAGGAAAGGCCACGTGTAGGCGCCCCCATCGACACAGGCACCCCCATGGGTGCTATAAAAGGGGGTTCACCCCCAAGGCTTCGGGCATCATCATTCACAACGCTCCAAGCACTTTCGTTCAAGCGCTACGCTCCGACACACTCCGACTTTGAGATTCCAGCGCTGACGACGACCCTCTGCTCCGAAATTCGATCCACCTAGGGCATCGGTAACGAAAAGTGTTGCAAGTTTAATTTTTAGTACTATTTCTGTACTCAATTTGTAAAACTCATTTTATGACTACAGAATTGCCCAAAGTAAATGGTCAAGGACCGTGGGCTTTAGAGTACGAGCCGACCGCGACTCCGAACTAAGTAAAACCAACATGTGTTCGCGTTTGTTCTGTTATTTTCTGCTGCGTATATTCCCTAGTTTTTCGAAAAATTTGATATCGATATTTACCCCCTCTATCGATTTCTCCGATCCAACACTAACCCCCTGATTTTTACTTGATATCCACTTTAGAGAGGTGACTAGTCCAAGGATCCACACACCACACACGAGCTCCAGTATGAAAATCTCCTTCAAGGTGGAGAAAACCTTCACAAGGTTGGCCTCTTCTGTTGGAACCTGGATGGCTAGAGAGGGGGGGGGTGAATATAGCCAATCACTTGGACTTTAAACACTTAGCGAATTTCTGCACCTCACTTTGTTAGTAGCACAGCGGAAGTATGAAAACAGAGTATGCAGAAAAGAACAGGAAACAAAACAAACTAACACCACTAGCAAGATCGCTAACAAGGAGGGTTTACAAGGTTCGGGGATAACTTGCCCCTACTCCTTGGCATGCCCTTAAGGTGGGCGATCCCTTGATCGTCGGCAGATCAAGCCCCGGTTAACACCGGATAGAAAGCAACCTCCTTCTCGGTGGAGAAACCTCTCCACAGCGTTTCAATCACAGATATAGGTTTAAGCACAATGAAACACAAGAAAGATCTTACTTAGCACTTAGCAAAGACAGGAACACAGCAGGCTTCTCCAAGCTCCACCCAGCGACGATCTCACGCAAGAATCCCTTTCTCCGTGTCTTCTCGCAATCGGACTTCAAGCCTCTTGTTCTTTCCTCCAAGTGCTCAAGCAAGGAGTGGTTGCTTCTCAGATCTCAACGGCTTGCTCAGGAATGATGGAACAGCAAGATCACAAGCACGCAGCAAGCCACAAGAACTTCACAGCAATACTGATTCGCAGAGTTATTGAAGACTTCTGGACCTCCTGAGCTTCCCTCAGACCAGCCCCAGATAGCAGCTCCAGCCAGCGCCAACGCCCGTTGCAACCTGGGATGGAAAAAGACAAACCTGCTCCAAAGAAAGACCACCATTGACTCTCCTTGAGTGTTTGAATCCTTCCCTGTCACCTGCAGCTTAATCAGTGGGTTAGAGCAGCATATCAAGAAAGAAATCAAAGATCAGAGATCAGCCGCAGTGTATCAGATATGCTCAGACGCGATCAGAGCGTCTGACAATGTAATTTGAATTAAAGTGATCGGTCATCGGACCGATCCAGGGCTCGTGGGTCGGTCACCTGACCGATCCACCGCTTGCCTGGGACTCCCAGCTCTCGCGGCAACACAAGCCTGATCGGTCACCGGACCGATCAGAGTGAAGCCTGATCGGTCACCAGACCGATCAGAGTGATGCCTGATCGGTCACTCAGACCGATCAGGTCCGATGAACAGTAATCCCGGAAATCAGATCCTAAGTCTCTGATCGGTCACCGGACCGTTTAGGAGCTGATCTGTGGGGGAACTCAACTCACTGTTTACTCCCTGATCGGTCACCAGATCGATCAGGAGTAAGGCAGTGAGGAAGCTGCCTGCTCCCTGATCGGTCACCGGACCGATCAGGAGCCAAGCAACAAGGCAACAGCTTGCTCCCTGATCGGTCACCAGACCGATCAGACATCGCTGGATCGGTCACCAGATCGATCCACTAAGGAGCAGCGTGCCATCCTCCCTGATCGGTCACCAGACCGATCCAGGGACGCAGACCTAGCCTTCCATGTTAGGATTTTTCCATCTAACCCTCCAAGTTGGGCCTTTTCACATAACCCTCCAAGTTAGGACTTTTCACCTAGCCCTCCAAGCTAGGACTTTTCACCTAGCCCTCCAAGCTAGGACTTTTCACCCAACCCTTCAGAGTTAGACCTTTTCCACACCTAGCCCTCCAAGCTAGGATTATTCACCTAACCCTCCAGTTGGGACTTTTCACCTAACCCTCCAAGTTAGGACTTTTCATCTATCCCTCCAGGCTAGGACTTTTCACCTAGCCCTCCAAGCTAGGACTTTTCACCCAACCTTCCGAATTAGGACTTTTCTCCACCTGGCTTCACTCACCAGGACCCGACTTCACTCACCGGGATTTCCAACACCTAACCCTGCAGGTTAGGACTTCAATCATCCCATGCCTAATCCCCGATCAGGTCTTAATCATAATCAGAATCATAATCAACCTAAACTAAAATCGGTGTCAACACCAAAACAACAATCAGGGCTAGACTGCATCAACAATCTCCCCCTTTTTGTTGTTTGACAACCCGATTTTAAGTTTAGGGATTCTCAATCAATTTCCTCAACTTTCAGAATCATAGGGGAATCAATATCCTCCCCCTACAATATAATCATCCTAAACTTAACCAACCAACACTCTCCCCCTTTGTCGAACACCGAAAAGAGTCTAGAGGGGCTGTTAAGTTTAACCATACTCCCCCTCAACCCTAGGGGTATCCCAAAACAATAAAGATTTGATTGATTTTTGATAAACATATGAACACATATGGCAAAAATAGAGCATGATAAATCAAGCATATGTATCATATGAACAAGGCAGCATAAGTATGAACATAAGCATATAGAATGAGGCATATAAACAAATAGGAATCATGGGAACACATATAGGCCAACATCCTAAACATGATAAGAAATACATGCAAAATAACACCATTCAAGCTACAAAAGAGCATAAGATGGCAAGATATACTTGAAAAACAGTCATAGTGATAATACATAAAATATCCAGACAGATAATTAGATGCAACTCAGTGCATCAAAACCAAATAGATGCATACCAATGCATCAAAGTCAAAGCAAGTATGGCACAAGGCCATAAAAGTCAAGTCACAGAGCATACAGCCCAATAGTCATACAAGCTAAGCAAATAAATAGGCAAATCCCCAACCCGAGGCAGAGGACATCCAGACTCAACTATCAGCGGGGGGGGGGGGGGTCTGCATAGAATCATCCATCGTGATGTCAGCAGGAACAGAGGACCCTGGTGCGGTACTGGAGAGGGCGCAACTCCAGGGAATGTGTGCTGGCGCCACTCATCGTACCATGTCTGCTGTAAAGTGCGAACTCCAGAAACGTCGGTCTCGATCGAGGTCAATCTGCTATCGATGGATCGGAACTGTGACCGGACCTCCTCGCGATAAGTCTCGCGCAACTGAAAGTCATGCTGGAAGATCTGCTCCAGCTCTGAAATCTGCCATCGCAGATCTGGCTCGGGCTCATCGTCGTAATCAGCAGCAGCATCGGCTGGCGCCTGAACCTGTGGACCTCCCCTCGGTAGCTCACCAAGAACCCTACCATCCTTCCAAACTAACGCCCGATCGTGCGCCCGAACAATGATGCCAGACTTGGCAAATGCCCGTCGGCCAAGTCTGCATTCTTGTTTCACCATGGGCATGGTCCTGCCCTTGGTGACATCAACACCTACTGACATAAGCCAATCGGTGATGACATGACCAAATGGCATGTAGACCGTGCGACGACTCGGCTCGCGATAGGATAAGATGGACTGGAAGATGCTCTCCATGATATCGAAGTCCAAACGGCGGTGCATGCCGTAGAGCATCAGGCAGTGATAGGGTCGGATCTCAGTTAGGGGCTTGGAAGTGATTGGTAGGATACAATTTGTGATAATCTTGAATAAGATGTAACTAGTCGGAGAGAGACGAAGTGCTGCAAAGGTAGGAAAATCAGGGCCCAACTCATCGAGACCAGCTGGGCGGGGATGACCGAAGAAATACTGATGGATACCATCGGGAGTAACATCTGCAAAAGGGGCCAGTAAAGGATCAGGAAGCTCAGGGTAGATCGAATACAGGTTTGGTGATCGTCGACCACCCAAATACTCTGCTAAAATCTCGTAAGATAAATCAAGGTTCCTCTTGGCGACTCGAGTGGTGAACTCAAAGCCCCCCTGAGGACTCTGCTGAAGATTGTTGTAAAATTCAGAGACGAGGTCATAATTGATAGTTCTTTCCAGAGAGAGGAGGAATCCAAGATTATAAAAAGTGACAATCTCCATGATCGAGGGACAAAACTCAGTCAGGAAAGAGACATCTATCGATCGGCAGGGTAACATTTTAAAAGTCCTTGATTGGAAAGCCTGCTCACAGGCGGCATTTGGGAAGCGAGAGCTCGAGGAAGGCTGAGGCCTTTTGGATGGCGCAGGTGAGGAAGGGGTTTTCCCCTTCGCGCTGCCCTCTGCGGCTTCTTTACCCTTAGATGATTTTCTAGAGATTTGAATTGGTCATGGCAGTTGATTTGATCAAGAGACATCGAATCATGATATAAGTTAAGGTTTGATCAAATTGATCAAGACAAGGTTAGACCCAATCAGTGAACATAATCACGACACAATCAAGATAAGAATTTAACCAAAAAGCAACCAAGATTTGATCATAGAGTGATAATCATAGGGTAAGACGTTTGATCAAAGATAAGACATAACAAGATAGGTCACAGCCAAAATAGGAGGTCACGACACAACAAGCAAATACCAAAACACAGTTAGCCTCAAATACAAATCTATCAACTGATTAAACAAAAAATGCTTACTTAGGTGCCATTTAGGTGTAGTGCAGAAGAACTTGAGGTCTGGAAGATGAGCTTGCGTAGGAGAAGATCTTGACGCAAGAGAGAAGCGCACAACCGTGAGCAAAGAAGGAAAACTTGCAGAAGACAAGAAAACCTCGCAGGAAATCTGTTCAGAACCGCGCGTGCAAACGCTCACTCGCAAGGGAAAGGAGGGGATGACGAAGACTCTCGCACAGGTTGAAGAGGTGCAAGTGGGAGTTTTCGGCGCTAGGGTTCGACAATGAAAGGTTTTGGAGGAGTTAATCAGTTGGTGGATCGGTCCACCAACCAGACTTTAATGCAATTGAACATATCATCGTTCGATCTGGAAACGCCCAGACCGATCAGGCTCTGGCCTGATCGGACTGGCCTGGTCCTGATCGGTCGAGTGACCGGTTAGGCAGGCTCCTGATCGATCGGCTGATCGATCAGGATGTGAACAGTAGGGTCAGATGAAATCCTGGAAGCCCCCTGATCGGTCTGTGGACCGATCATAATAGTGTGCCAGATCGGTCTAGGGACCGATCCAGGCTAGGCCAGAATATTTAGCCGAGAGTCCGCAAAGTCTCGGCTGATCCCTCTGATCAGTCTGTGGACCGATCAACGCAGAGTGGAGCCTGATCGGTCCGGGGATCGATCAGCCCTATGCCTGATCTGTCCAGTGACCGATCAGGGTTCCTGATATTTTTAGATAAGATCTGAAGCTTTCAGTTTTAGACTTTCACACGATTTTGAGGGAATCTGATGGCAAATATCGATCTTAGGGGTGATCCCTTGACTAAAATTGATCCCTAAACAAGGATCAAAGGTCCTTATGGTTTGAATTAACACTTTGCTCCATCCAAGTGGAGTCAAACTCAATCAACAATCATTCAATCAAGTTTTAACCAAGATTGTGCCAAATTCAAGTTTCCAATCAAGTTTCCTTAATTGGAATGTCCAAGTATGATCATGGAGCCAAATACACATGTGTTATGCATTGGTTTTCCCCATACATGGTCACCGAAGTGATTTTTATCTCGTCAACTTAATTTCTCAAGGGATGTATTGACATTTTGAGAAATTGAGTTGATCCTAGCATCTCACCCCATTTCTAGCAAACAAAAACGTTTTGGTAAACCTTATAGTTTGTGTGAGATGTCCCCAAAGTTACCCAATTGTTTCCCAACAATTTGAAATAATCATGATGGGTTTGAATGCATTATGGAAACTATGAAGTGCGACACATTCCCAACTCCCTTCTTAAGAAACTAAACTCGTTTTCGGGAAGTGGTTTAGTGAAAATGTCAATGAGGTTTGACTTGGACTCTACATGTGAGAGTACAATATCCCCCCTAGCAACATGATCCCTAATGAAGTGGTGACGCACCTCAATATGTTTGGTCCTAGAATGATGAATTGGATTCTTGGTTAGGTTAATTGTGCTAATGTTGTCACACAACACTTGCACACTTTTGTAACTTAATCCATAGTGCTCTAGAGTGTGAATCATCCACAACAATTGTGATACGCTCTCTCCCATGGCGATATATTCTGCCTCGGTCATGGAGAGAGCAACACAATGTTGCTTCCGACTTGACCAACTAACTAAAGATGATCCTAGAAATTGGCATCCCCCACTTGTGCTTTTCTGATCCAGCTTACATCCAACGTAGTCGGAATCGGTATAGCCAATTAAATCAAACGATTCGATACGGGGTACCAAAGATCGACTCCAATTGTGCCTTTAAGGTATCTTAAAATTCTCTTGACAATGACTAAGTGAGATTCCTTGGCACAAATTTGATACTGTGCGCACATACCCACAGCAACAAGAATATCAGGTCGACTAGCTGTGAGGTATAGCAAACTACCTATCATGCTCCGATATTGAGTCAAATCAACGGGTTTACCACTCTCATCATTGTCTAATCTTGTGTTTGTAGCCATGGGAGTGGTTACCACTTTTGAATCACTTATATTGAATTTACGAAGCATTTCTTGTGTATATTTTGTTGATACACATGGATACCATCGCGAGTTTGCTTGATTTCTAGTCCAAGAAAGAAAGTCAACTCTCCCACTAGACTCATTTCAAATTCACTTTCCATGTGTCCAACGAATTCATTTAAATAGCCCTTGTCATTTGAGCCACAAATTATGTCATCGACATATACTTGGGCTACAAAAATATTGTCACCATCTCTCCTTAGAAATAGTGTAGGGTCTATTTGACCTTTAACGAAGCCCTTCTCAATCAGTAATGTCGACAACCGCTCGTACCAAGCTCGGGGTGCTTGTTTAAGGCCATAAAGTGTCTTTTTGAGCTTAAATACGTGGTTTGGAAATTCGGTACTTTCAAACCCCGGAGGTTGTTCGACATAGACCTCTTCTCTAATTAGACCATTTAAAAAGGCCGATTTGACATCCATTTGATATAACTTGAAACCTCGATGTTCCGCAAATGCAAGCATCAATCGGATGGATTCTAATCGTGCCACGGGAGCATAGGTCTCATCCCTTGGCTACTAAGTGTGCCTTGTTTCTAATGATTTCTCCCTTATGGTTCAATTTGTTCTTGAAGACCCATCCGGTTCCAATGATGGTGGTCTTCTTGGGTCTAGGGACTAAGTCCCAAACTTGACTCCTTTCGAATTGACCTAGTTCATCTTGCATTGCAATGATCCAATCGGGATCACTTAATGCTTCATCAATTTTTCTAGGTTCAATTTCGAAAATTAAAGCAACTTCATTAGCCTCATTCCGGAAGAATGATCTAGTTCTAACCCCATGATGGATGACTCCAACAATTTGGTCTTGGGGATGACTAGAGGCTAATCTAGTTTGTCTTGGTGTTAGTGGTGCTTCTTGAGTGGGTTCACTAGACATCGGCTCAGCCTCAGGATCCGGCTGATCAGTGGGTTGTCTAGGCTCACCGTCATCGGATTCATCACCATCAACACCATTTGGACTCTCATTCAAACTTAGTCTCCTAAGTTCGAATTGGGCTTCATCTTCTGGTTGACCATTGACTTTTGGAATTTCTTCAAAGACAACATCAGAAGACTCCTCAACTAGTCTAGACTTCTTGTTGTAGACTCGGTATGCTTTACTAACGAGGGAATACCCGACTAGTATCCCTTCATCAGCCTTTGCCGTGAACTTCCCAAGATGGTCCTTGGTGTTTAAGATGAACACTTTACAACCAAACATCCTAAGATGTTTAACCGTAGGTGGTTTCCCAAACCAAAGATCATGGGGAGTCTTTCCTAAAAACCTATGGATGAGAGCTCGGTTTTGCACATAGCAAGCTGTATTTACAGCTTCAGCCCATAAGTAACTCGGGAGTGAGTACTCATTAAGCATGCTTCGTGCAGCCTCTTGTAGAACACGGTTCTTCCTCTCTACAACACTATTTTGTTGTGGTGTTCTAGGAGTAGAGAACTCATGTCTTGACAAAATTCTAAAAACCGTTGGTTTTGAAATTCACCTCCATGATCACTGCTAATTGTTTTAATGGTTGATGATTTTTCATTTTCTACTCTTCTACAAAAGGAAATAAAAACATCTAAGGTTTGGTCCTTATATTTTAAAAAATAAGTCCATGTATATCTAGTGAAATCATCAATGATCACAAAACAATATCTACTTCCATTCAATGATATGATAGTACTACAATCAAATAGATCCATGTGAAGTAAATCTAAAGCGGTAGAAGTACTTACAGCGCTTTTACCTTTATGTGCAGATTTCGTTTGCTTACCCATTTGACATGCATCACAAAGTTTGTCATTTTCATACTTGATGCTTGGTAAGCCACGAACTAATTCCTTGTTGGCCAACTTCCGGATGTTCTTCATGTTAACATGTGCTAGCCTCCGATGCCAAAGGGTGGACTCTTCTTCTTTTGACATGAGACACTTAGCAGAAACATTAGTAGCACTTTTAAATGAAACTTGATAAATGTTGTCTACTCTTATTCCTACTAGTACCGTGCCTAAGGTGTCATGTTGTCTAACTAGACATTGACTTGGTTGAAAATCAATTGTGTAACCCGTGTCACACAATTGACTGACACTTAGGAGATTAAATGTCATCCCCTTAACTAGAAGGACATTCGAAATTCTAAGACATTCGGATATTTGAATGTCTCCTATTCCTATGACCTTAAGACTACCATTGTTACCAAATGAAATATTACCTCTACTTTTCTTGTGAAGTGTGGTAAACAATGATCTATCCCCGGTCATGTGTTTGGAGCATCCACTATCAACGAACCAAGTTGATAGATGCTCCCCCTCAATCATAACCTACACAATTCGAAAAATACAAGTTTTAGGTACCCAAACTTTGGGACCTAAAGCATCAACTAAACAAGACTTAGGCACCCATGCCTTGACAACTTTCTTTTGAACCTTGGGTATCCTAGATTGTCTCATATCAGTCCTAGACATCAAAGACACAAACGAAGGTTCTTTGGGTGGGTAACTAATACCGACCCTATTGTAGACTGCCCTTTTGGCATTCAATATCATGTCTAGGGTCTTAGAGCTAGTTGAGAACTTCCCAAGAATATTCTTGAGTCTCTCAACTTCACTCATTAATGATTTGTTTTCTTCTACTAGCAAATCATCATACAAATCATCTATATCCTCAACCCCAGAGGATTTCAATTGGTCAATCTCAAGTTTTAATGATTTGATCTCATCCTCTAACATGTCAACATGCAAATCATCAATGTTATCATCCCTAGATAATTTCAATTGATCAATTTCTAATTGCAATGTTTTAACCTTATTTTTCGACTTCTTTAACATATTGGTTAAACATTCAATTGCTCTATAACACTTTTCAAGTTCGGGAGAAGTTACATCTTCATCATCCGAAGATGATGAAGCCGCGTTTGAGGAGTTGGAAGATTCATCACTGCTCTCCTTTCCAAGAGCCATGAGTGCCACATGCCTTGTGCTTTTCTCCTCCTTCTCTTCATCGGATGAGCTTGAGGAGGATTCATCCCAAGTGGCCTTCAAAGCCTTTTTCTTCTTCTTGGATTTTTTTTTCTTTCCTTTTGGATCTCTCCTCCTTCTTCTTTAGCTTCGGGCATTCATTCTTGAAATGCCCTTTCCTACTACACTCATAGCAAGAAGCATTAGTCTTATCAAGTTTAGCTTCACTAGGAATACCTTTACCCTTGAAGCGTCGACCCCTTCTCATCATCCTTCTTACAAAATTCGCCATCTCGGAGGATGAAGAGCCGCTGCCATCTTCTTCGGAATCAGACTCGGATTCAGAAGAGGATGAAGATGAAGTGACTTCCTTCTCCTTCTTCTTCTTCTCCTTCTTCTTCTTGTTCGATCGGTCCCCTGCCACTAAAGCAATCCCCTTCTCCTTGGGGCCTTTGTTAGCCATTTCATGCAATTCCATTTCACAAAACAAATCATCTAGCTTAACAATTGATAAGTCCTTGGATACTTTGTAGGCATCCACCATGGATGACCACAAAGCATTCCTTGGAAATGTAGTACATACCTCACAAGGTCGCGATTCTTGACCTTTTCATCAATCGAAAGAAGCCCATTGAGGACATCCTTGAACCGGCTATGAAGCTCACTTACCGATTCATTTTCCTTCATGGAGAGATTTTGTAATTGGTTGAGAAACAAATCTCTCTTGGCGATTCTTGAGTCTCGGGTGCCCTCGTGGAGTTCAATGAACTTGTTCCACAAGTCCTTTACACTTGTGAAAGGACCAACCTTGATGAGTTGGTCTTTGTTCATGCCGCATTGTAGAGTGACAATCGCTTTCGCGCCAGCTTCACTCTTCCGAGTTTGTTTGGCTGTCCACCACTATGATTCAAGTTCCTTGCCTTCATCATCCTTTGGAGGGGTGAATCCCTCCTTCACCGCGAACCAAGTGTTGATGTCCATCTTCAAATAATACTCCATCTTTGATCTCCAATATTGGAAATCAGCGCCATCAAAGAAAGGAGGTCGGGTGGTGGAAAATCCTTCTCTCAACGCCATGGATGATAGCTCTCGGTTGTTAATCCGCAAAAACAGAGCCCCAAGCTCTGATACCACTTGTTGGAACCCGGATGGCTAGAGAGGGGGGGGGTGAATATTGCCAATCACTTGGACTTTAAACACTTAGCGAATTTCTGCACCTCACTTTGTTAGTAGCACAGCGGAAGTATTAAACAGAGTATGCAGAAAAGAACAGGAAACAAAACAAACTAACACCACTAGCAAGATCGCTAACAAGGAGGGTTTACAAGGTTCGGGGATAACTTGCCCCTACTCCTTGGCGTGCCCTTAAGGTGGGCGATCCCTTGATCGTCGGCAGATCAAGCCCTGGTTAACACCGGATAGAAAGCAACCTCCTCGGTGGAGAAACCTCTCCACAGCGTTTCAATCACAGATATAGGTTTAAGCACAATGAAGCACAAGAAAGATCTTACTTAGCACTTAGCAAAGACAGGAACACAGCAGGCTTCTCCAAGCTCCACCCAGCGACGATCTCACGCAAGAATCCCTTTCTTCGTGTCTTCTCGCTGTCGGACTTCAAGCCTCTTGTTCCTTCCTCCAAGTGCTCAAGCAAGGAGTGGTTGCTTCTCAGATCTCAACGGCTTGCTCAGGAATGATGGAACAGCAAGATCACAAGCACGCAGCAAGCCACAAGAACTTCATAGCAATACTGATTCGTAGAGTTGTTGAAGACTTCTCACAACCAGCGCTTAAGTCTTCTCCACACAGCTCCAGGTCATCATCCCACAGCAGCCTCCAGCTGCTCTTCTGGAACCACCAGCCACCACTGAGCCCTTCTGGACCTCCTGAGCTTCCCTCAGACCAGCCCCAAATAGCAGCTCCAGCCAGTGCCAGCGCCCGTTGCAACCTGGGATGGAAAACAGACAAACCTGCTCCAAAGAAAGACCACCATTGACTCTCCTTGAGTGTTTGAATCCTTCCCTGTCACTTGCAGCTTAATCAGTGAGTTAGAGCAGCATATCAAGCAAGAAATCAAAGATCAGAGATCAGCCGCAGTGTATCAGATATGCTCAGACGTGATCAGAGCGTCTGACAATGTAATTTGAATTAATGTGATCGGTCACCGGACCGATCCAGGGCTCGTGGGTCGGTCACCTGACCGATCCACAGCTTCGCTGGGACTCCCAGCTCTCGCGGCAACACAAGCCTGATCGGTCACCGGACCGATCAGAGTGATGCCTGATCGGTCACCAGACCGATCAAAGTGATGCCTGATCGGTCACTCAGACCGATCAGGTCCGATGAACAGTAATCCCGGAAATCAGATCCTAAGTCTCTGATCGGTCACCGGACCGTTCAGGAGCTGATCTGCGGGGGAACTCAACTCACTGTTTACTCCCTGATCGGTCACCAGACCGATCAGGAGTAAGGCAGTGAGGAAGCTGTCTGCTCCCTGATCGGTCACCGGACCTATCAGGAGCAAAGCAACAAGGCAACAGCCTGCTCCCTGATCGGTCACCAGACCGATCAGACATCGCTGGATCGGTCACCAGACCGATCCACTAAGGAGCAGCGTGCCAACCTCCCTGATCGGTCACCAGACCGATCCAGGGGCGCATACCTAGCCTTCCATGCTAGGATTTTTCCATCTAACCCTCCAAGTTGGGACTTTTCACCTAACCCTCCAAGTTAGGACTTTTCACCTAGCCTTCCAAGCTAGGACTTTTCACCTAGCCCTCCAAGCTAGGACTTTTCACCCAACCCTTCCGAGTTAGACCTTTTCCACACCTAGCCCTCCAAGCTAGGATTTTTCACCTAACCCTCCAGTTGGGACTTTTCACCTAACCCTCCAAGTTAGGACTTTTCACCTAGCCCTCCAAGCTAGGACTTTTCACCTAACCCTCCAAGCTAGGACTTTTCACTCAACCTTCCGAATTAGGACTTTTCACCACCTGGCTTCACTCACCGGGATTTCCAACACCTAACCCTCCAGGTTAGGACTTCAATCATCCCATGCCTAATCCCCGATCAGGTCTTAATCATAATTAGAATCATAATCAACCTAAACTAAAATCGGTGTCAACACCAAAACAACAATCAGGGCCAGACTGCATCCACATCTTCCTCTTTACAAAATAGAAATAAGAATGAGAGGAAGAGCTGGAGATTTTGAGCACAAACAGTATGATTCTACCCTTAAGAACCGTAACCTTGACCTGCTCAAAAGTCCTCCTTTAAATAGAGTAAAGGACAACTCCTAAAGCCATCCAGCCCGATACCAGTCGACTGCCCCTAGAGCAGTCGACTGATCCCACGAAACAGCTAGCCAACGACTAGTTTTTCGGGTTTACTAGTCGACTGATGTTACTGTGAGTTCGAGTCCTCTGCTGGCAGTCGACTGATTTATTCCCAGTCAACTGCCCAGCTTACAAAACCACTCTTCCTCACTCCGAAGACACTCCTTCACTTGTGCCTTCAAGTACACTCCCTTGGCTTACGCATTGAAGTCCTCTTCCACCGGCTATCGCCCCTCGGATGCGAACGCAAGCCCTCGGCTTGCCTCCATGCCACCCTTCACGTGTGCCCTTTGAAGTCCACTGCCCAGCTTGCCCTTGGTCCTCTTCCCTCGGCTCTCGTCCCTTGGGTGTGTCCTCCATGTGTGACTCACCAAGTCCTGCAAGACTTATTCACACATATCAAAATAACATAACACCCTAACTTTAACCATATTGACACACACACACACACATCAAAACCATGATCTTCCCCATCATACATGGGCCGATTGCCCCAACACATTAGTGGACGGGCACTACCCATGATTAGGCCTTGGACGTACTGACCCTGGGTGTGGGGACCAGTGCCATCGATAGAGGGGGGGGGGGGTGAATATCAACTCATTAAAAACTTCGGGAAACTTGTCTTTTGATCGTTCATTCTAGATACAGAGTTAGTAGCAGCGGAAAACAGAAAGAACGAAAAAGTAACAACTTAGAATGCACACGGATTTTTACTTGGTTCCCAACCCCCCAGGGTCAGTACATCTAAGGCCTAAGCACGGGAAACGCCCGTCCACTAATAGTCTCCTTTCTGGACTTTTCGGAGGTGGAGAAACCCGTCTTATAGTGCACGTTTTACAATAAAAAAGATAAGGAAATTAATTGCATAAAATAAATCAAACTAAACGAAATGTCGAAGACTCGGCCGATCTGGAACTCCGAAGTGCCGCCCACTTCCTCCTGGAGCCTCCTTGGTCGCAGAGCTTCATCTCTAGCACTTTTTCTTCGCACAAAACGCTTAGAATGTCATTGTGATTGATGTCCTGAGTTGAGGGGTCGAACCCCTTTATATAGTCATGTCTAGGGCGCCTGTGTTGCTATAGGGCCCCTCACAAGCCTTGGTCAAACCTCATCCTCGCGCCGAACTCGCAGCAGGGATAGAATCCCCTTCTCAGGTGCCTGGGACCTTCCCAAGCGTCTGTCTGGGAGCCCTCAGGTGCCTGGGATAGGCTTGCCCAGTCCAAGGCGCCCACAAGGTCTGGGGCACCTGTATTGATACAAGCGCCCTAGACAGCCTTCCAAGCAGCCTTTTCTTCTTTGTTAGCTCTTCTGTCTTGCCTCCATCTTTAGGTGCCTACAATACAATCATAGACAAGACAAATATGCAGACAATCTTAACCTTAGAGATTGGTTCTGACTTTAGATTTCCCACTAAACCTTAGGTCAAATCGACGCCTATGTTCCCTTCCCGGGGAACGCGCCTTTCGCCTACTCCTCTCAGGAGAAGGTTGCCACCCGACCCATCCGGGTGGACTTTTGCCCAACTTCACTCACCAGGACTTTTGCCCAGCTTCACTCACCAGGACTTCGTGCCCAGTCCGCGACCAGGACTTATTGTCCAACCCTATGTTAGGACTTCGGTGCCCAGCCCTCAGCAAAGCCAAGACTTATTGCCCAATTTCTCGAATCAGCACTTCGTGCCCAATCCTTGGTCAGGTCTTCGGTGCCCAGCCCTCGGCCAGGACTTAGTGCCAAATCCATGATCAGGACTTAGTGCCCAATTCTTCGAATCATGACTTATTGCCTAGGTTAACTAGGGCTTTTCTTCACTTTGGTACTGGTTTCTTGATTACCCTTCCCTTGTTTGATGTATCACTAACTTAAGCATATTGTTAAACATTGAAACACTAGAGGAGGACATCACTGATGCATCTTGCACCAACAATCTCCCCCTTTTTGATGTTTGACAATATCTTAAGTTAGATTGGATTAAAGGTTTAAATTATGATCCTTGAAAAAAAATATTTTGATTTAAACTTTGACCCTTAGAAAAAATATTTTGATTTACATTTTGATCCTTTGGGAAAAAAATGTCTAACTTACGCTCTCTATTCCTTTGGGAGAGAAAAAAAATTTCCTAAGAAAAAATTTCTAACTTAAGCTAACTCTCCCCCTTTGTCAAACATCAAAAAAGATGGCAAAACAAACTTGCACCAACAATGAAAATTTCAAAAAAAATTCTTTTCCTTTTGAAAGTACTTAGTATAATTCTTTGAAAGCATATCATTTTTGATAAAACAATTTTTGAAACTCTTCCCTTTTTGTTTGAAAAAGACTAGGTACTAGTTTAAAAAACTAAGAACTTAAATTGCACCCCAAAAAATTATTCTGTGAAAAGTATTGTGCACTTTAGAAAAATATTTTGTACTTTTAGTAAAATATTTTGAACTTAGAAACTTTTTACACTTAGGAAAATATTGCCTTAGAAAAATTTTCATTTAGAAAAGATTTCCAAAAAAAATTGCACTCATAAAAGATTTTCACTTAAAAAAAATTATGCACATTAGAAAAAAAATTCAATTAGAGAAATGTAGTGCATTTAGAAAAATTAGTATTTTGAAAGAAATTTGCACTTGGTACGTTGAAAAATGTTTTGCACAAAAAATAGTTTTGCAAAAAAAATCTTTTTAATATTATTTTTGTTTTGAAAACACAATATTTTACTTGACTTGGTATCTTTTCCAATCTTACACAATCCTAGGAAACCTTGTTAACTACAAGGATAGTTTCCTAAGTGTCCTGGAAATTCTCCAGACTAAAGATTCAGACCAAAAGAATTATCGAATAATTAAAAATTGTCAGAAAATAGAATTATTTTCTTTTGACTTAGACTCCCCCTAAATCTTACACAATCCTAGGAGTTCTTGTAGATCAAGAAGAAAACTCCCTATGTGTCTTTCAGGGTTTATCAAAATCAAAAGATTAATTTAAAACAATTTTTGACCGATATTTTGAAATGATAGTATGATAATTTTCAAAGAATTAATTTTCGAAAGAATGGAATATAATAAGTTTCTTAAACATTTTTCGAAAACATATTTTGAAGTGATAGTAATTTTTAAAGCACAAGACTTTTCGAAATATATTTATTTTTGAATTAAAAAAAACACTCCCCTAAACTCAACACCGTCTGACTCTATCTAAGTGCCTTAAGGGACTTTAGTGTTGACCTAAAAGGCTTGTGTCTAATTGTGTAGGTCAAACAATTTTTTGAAAGGATATAATTTTGAAAATGTATTGTATATAAGCAATTAGACAAGCATGAAATCCATAAAAACATTATTATGTTAAAACATTATTTTAAAATAGATTTTTAGAAAAATATCCTAAGAATTTTGAAAATAATTTTGAAAAGCATCTTTCAATTTATTAGTCCTTAACATCTCACCCATTCTAAATGTCTCGGTACAAGCAAGCATGGTTGTCTTATGGGTGTATTGTGAGATGCTTGAGTAATTTTTCTTTGAATTAATGTTAAATCTAAGATTAAATTAAAAATTGTGTTAGATTCAAATTTATGAAATAGTAAATAAAAAAATGAGTTTCGATAATTGGCTTCCAGGTCTTGGCGAGGCACAGAGGCCTTCTTTGGCCGTAGCCTTATTGGAGCAACAACCCTTTCCATGACAAAGCCTTTTACCGAAAGTTCATTTTCGAGTTACTTCTTGAAAAATTTTGGTCTAACTAGCTTAGGTTTTGGATCGGTAGCTTCAGCTAGTTCCACCAGACTAAACATACCAAGTAAGGTACACCTTACCCCACTTGACCTTATTAGAAGGGCTTCCCTAACGTACTATCGTCTCACCTCCACCTAATACTATGTTATTCATGTTTCAAGTAAGTCTTTTGTCCCTAACTAACCATTCTAAATCATGCAGAAATTTAAACATGAATGTCATGCCATATATTTAACAAAATTAGCAAATGCATGAGCATGACATTTATGCATGATTCAATCATGTCAAGGCATTTTTAATTAAGTTTCTAATAATGTATCAAATTCTCGATTTGATACATATCGTGTAAACCTGCGAATATGCTAACCCACTTTGATATATTTAATTTTAATTAAATTGATTGTTACACTTGGGTAAGATTTTATTTAGTTTGAGTTTAAGTTATTTAGGGATTAATTAGAAATGAATTAGATTTAAGTTAATTAAGAATTAATTTAAGTTAAATTAATTGGATTTAAATTAATTTAGGATTAATTGGATTTAAGTTAATTAATAATTAATTGGAGTTACATTAATTGAGGATTAATTGGATTTATGTTAATTAAGAATTAATTGGAGTTACATTAATTACGAATTAATTAGATTTAAGTTAATTAAGGATTAATTTATGGTTAAATTACGGATCAAAAAAAATTTAATTAAGGTTAAAATAATTAATGATTAAATTAAGGTAAAAATTAATTAAGATTATAATTGAGGTTGTTAAAATTTAATTTGATTTAAGTTTCAAAATTTCTGGGTTAGTTAATAGTTGTGGGTTTAATTGCATCATTTTCATTAATTCAAAAATGTCTGACTTATCTACTATTTCTTCATTTAATTTTTCAAGTTTATCTAGCACTTCTGCTTTGTTTGAATTTTTATAGATTTTATTAACTGTAGCCATGATTCTAAAAAATTCATCTTTCTCTTCATCCTCATCATCAAAGTTATCTCCTTCTACATCTTCATAGTAAGTAGAATAGTTTTCAGGGCTACTAGTTAGTATTTTATAATTATCTTCAAGATTATCCAAGAAATTAATAATTAAATCATCATCTAAAAAGGTTTTATTTTCACTATCCTCAGAGATATCTTTGGCCTCCTCAAAATTATCTTTAAATTCTTAGAAAAATCTTCAATATCCTTAGAAAAATCTTCAGAATTATCTTCAATATTCTCAGAATTATCTTTAATATTTTCAGAAAAATCTTCAATATTTTCAGAAAAATCTTCAATATTCTTAGAAAAATCTTCAGAATTATCTTCAATATTCTCAGAATTATCTTTAATATTTTTAGAAAAATCTTCAATATCCTTAGAAAAATCTTCAGAATTATCTTCAATATTCTCAAAATTATCTTTAATATTTTTAGATAAAATATTAGAATTAATTCTAAAAATTATTGCATTAATATTAAAGATTAAATAATTTATTTCTGATATTTTATTACTGTCTATATTTGGTAATTGGTCATTCAATATATTAATTTGGCTATGCAAAAAGTCTAACTTATCAGAATAATTATCTAACTTATCTAAATTATCAACATTACTATACGACTATGCAGGAATTTGAAAATTTTTACAAACATAAACTTTTCGTACCTTGGACGGACACTGATTCTTGTAGTGTCCATGCTTTTGACATTTGAAGCACTTGATGTGACTCTTGTCCCTCTGGACTCCTAGCACTGGTACCTCCTTTGCCGCCGGTGGTGAAGATCGAGTCTTACGAGTAGGACACTGATTTTTATAGTGTCATCTCTCCCTGCACTTGAAACATGTAATATGAAATTTAAAATTTACAATAATTAAAGAAAAATACCTGATTAACCCCTGGGCTCCCCCTCAACTCCTGGCGTCTTTGCTCCGTCGGTTGTTTGTCCGGTGAAGAGCGACCAGATTCTGATACCACTTGTGGGGACCGGTGCCATCGATAGAGGGGGGGGGTGAATATTGACTCGTTAAAAACTTTGGGAAACTTGTCTTTCGATCGTTCGTTCTATATACAGAGTTAGTAGCAGCGGAAAATAGAAAGAACGATAAAGTAACAACTCAGAATGCACACGGATTTTTACTTGGTTCCCAACCCCCCAGGGTCAGTTCGTCCAAGGCCTAAGCACGGGAAACACCCGTCCACTAATGGTCTCCTTTTCAAACATTTCAGAGGCAAAGAAACCCATCTTATAGTGCACGTTTTACAATAAAAAAATAAGGAAATTAATTGCATAAAATAAATCAAACCAAACGACATGTCAAAGACTCGGCCGATCTGGAACTCCGAAGTGCCACGCACTTCCTCCTGGAGCCTCCATGGTCGTAGAGCTTCATCTCTAGCACTTTTTCTTCACACAGAACGCTTAGAATGTCGTTGTGATTGATGTCCTGAGTTGAGGGGTCAAACCACTTTATATTGAGTCTAGGGCGCCTGTGTTGCTATAGGGCGCCTCACAAGCCTTGGTCAAACCTCATCCTCGCGCCGAACTCACAGCAGGGATAGAATCCACTTCCCAGGCGCCTGGGACCTTCCGAGGAGCCTTGGATAGGCTTGTCCAGTCCAGGGCACCCACAAGGTCTGGGGCTCCTGTATTGATACAGGTGCCCTAGACAGCCTTCCAGGTAGCCTTTTCTTCTTTGTTAGCTCTTCTATCTTGCCTCCAACTTTAGGTGCCTACAATACAATCAAAAACAAGACAAATATGCAGACAATCTTAACCTTAGAGATTGGTTCTGACTTTGGATTTTCCGTGAAACCCTAGGTTGAACTGATGCCTATGTTCCCTTCCCGAGGAACGCGCCTTTCGCCTACTCCTCTCAGGAGAACGTTGCCACCCGACCCATCCGGTTAGACTTTTGCCCAGCTTCACTGACCAGGACTTCGTGCCCAGTGCACGACCAGGACTTATTGCCTAATTTCTCGAATCAGGACTTTGTGCTCAACCCTTGGTCAGGTCTTCGGTGCCCAACCCTCGTCCAGGACTTAGTATCCAATCCATGATCAGGACTTAGTGCCCAATTCTTCGAACCAGGACTTATTGCCTAGGTTAACTAGGACTTTTCTTCACTTTGGTACTGATTTCTTGACTTACCCTTCCCTTGTTTAATGTATCACTAACTTAAGCATATTGTTAAACATTGAAATACTAGAGGAGTACATCACTGATGCATCTTGCACCAACACTGGGGGGGGGGGTTGGGAACCCCGCGTGTCTTCTATGTTGTGTTTTTCGTTTTGTTTTATTTTTTCGCTGTGCTACTAACTCTCTGACTAGAATGAACGAAAGAACATCGAAGTTTTAGATGAGTTTTACGAAAAGATTTTTCAAGTCGATATTCACCCCCCCTCTATCGACTGCACCGATCCTACATGTGGTATCAGAGCCTAGTAGCTCTTCACCGGACTAACAGCCGACGGAGCAAAGAAGCCAGGAATCGAGGGGGAGTCAGGGGTGAATCAGGTATTCAATTATGTCATTCTTTAAATTCACATAATATGTTTTAAGTGCAGGGGGAGAGGACACTATAAAAACCAGTGTCCTACTCGTAAGAGTCGTTCTTCACCACCGGCGGCAAAGGAGATACCAGCGCCAGGAGTCCGGAGGGACAAGAGTCATATCCAGTGCTTCAAATGTCGAAAGCACGGACACTACAAGAACCAGTGTCCGACAAGGTATAAAAAGTACTTTTGGCAATAATTTTCAAATTCCTGCACAGTTTCACAAACATGCTGATAAGTCTGATAATTTAGATAATTTTTCTGACAAATTAGATCTTTTGCATAATCAGCTTAATGTATTATATGACAAATTATCAAACTTAGAAAATAGTAGAATATCAAATATAAATTCTTTAATCTTTAATATTAATGCTAAAATTTTCAAACTTAATAATAATTCTTATAAATTCAAGGATAATAATAATTCCTTAATATCTGATAATTCTAATGTTAAGGATAATAATATTACTGATTATGTTGAAAATGTTAAGGATAATAATGTTACTAATAATTCTAAAAATAATATTGAGGATAATAGTTTCCCCTTAATTAATAATTTTACTGATCTGGAATATAATACTACAAATTTAATAAATAATCCTGAAAACTATTCTACCTATTGTGAAGAGAATGATACGATTTTCATTAATAACTCTGAAAATGATGATGAAGAATATGATTCTGAAGATGATGATGAATTCAACAAAATTAAGGATATAATTAACAAGGCTTCCAAAAATTCAAATAAGACAGAAGTATTAGATAAATTTGAAAGTTTAAAAACAAAAGAAATAGTTAAGGAATCAGACTTCATTGAATTAATGAAAATGATGAAATTAGACCCACAATTACTATTTAACCCTGAAATCTTAAAAACTAATTCTTAACAACTTAAATTAATTCTTAAACACTAATTAATTATTAATTAATTCTCAAATAATTAAACCTTAATTAATTCATAATTAATTTAACTCTAATTAATCCTTAATTAATTTAACTCTAATTAATCCTAATTAATTTAACTCTAATTAATTTAACTCTAATTAAGTCTTAATAATTTTGACTCTAATTAATCCATAACCATTTTAACTCTAATTAATCCATAATAAGTTTAACTTTAATTTAATTCTTAATAATTTTAGCTTTAGTTAATTCTTTAAACTTTAATTAATCATTAATAATTTCAAACATAAACTAAACCTCAATAATTTCAACTTTAATTGTACAACATAAATTAATTTATAACAACTTAAACTTTAATTAACTCTTATTTTATTTAACAATTCACGAACTAAAATTCTAATTAATTACCTTAAGATATGAAATTAAATAAAATCTTACCCAATAGGAACAATCAATTTAATAATATTAATTATGTCAAAGTGGGTTGGCATATTCGCGGATTCACACGATGTGTGTCAAATAGAGAATTTGATACATTTTTAGAAACTTAATTAAAATGCGTTGACTTGCTTGAATCATGCATAGAATGTCATGTACATGCATTCACTTAATTTTTTCTTATATATATCTTCCATGTCATACATGCTAGTTTACATTTTCTGCATGATTTAGAATGGTTAGATAGGGAAAAAAATTAGTTGATACTTGCCTAACCTAGTATCAGGGTGGGGCGAGATGATAGTACGTTAGGGAAGCTTGGCCTAGCTAAGTGGAACTGATGTGGACCAAGGAGGGGATACAAGCTTACAAGACAAAGCCATAGAGGAAGAGGCATTGAAAGGAATTGGAGGACCCATGATAAGATCCAAGACTAAGAGAATGAAGCAAGCTTTGGAAGGCTTAATAATGGAGCTCAAGGAGAAGAAGGATCAATGCACAATGGAGGCAACAACTAAATGGATCACATTCCTTCAAATTGAAAGTGAAATTGAGCCCACATGAAGACAAAACTTGAAGGCCCAAAACCACATGGTCCAAGATGCATTCAAGGGCTACAAGTGTCCAATTTTCGTGGGTATTTTTGGGGGGAATTTTCTAAAATTATTTTTTGATGTCTTTTGGTGGGTTTTTAATGCTTTTGGGAGTTCCTAAGCTAGTCTTAGGGAATTGTGGGAAATAAATATCATGCATGCATGCATGCATGATAATGGTGCATAATTAGTGCTTAGTGGGAAGTGTGGTAGAGGTTAATGTTTCAACCTCCACTAAGTCTATATATAGGAGAACTCTTGTATGGCCAAGGAGGTTAAGTTTGAATGAAATCAGAGTTTTCTCTATTGTGAGAGCTTCCTTTGGTTCTTAGGCAAAGAACTAATCGTGATCTTATCAAGGCAACTTGTGGCGATCGAAACCCCCATGACTTATCACTCACCCTCTCATCTTTCTTGAGTGTGGCGTCAATATCCTTCCCTACATCTGAATTTCAAGGCGATCCATTCCAAGGTGCTTATCATTTGGTATCAGAGCCTTGGCTCCTTGATTTTCAGGTTTACGTTTTGTTCTTCTTCATTTGTGTTCTTGTTCATCTTTGTTAATCTCTCATCCATAGTATTCCATTGGTGTTTTCATTCTCCAACTCTATTTATCGCTTCTCTATTTGGGTCCTAAACTCAAAAAAAAAAAAAAAAGAGTTGAAAAAAAAAAGGTGTTACTTGAGTCATTGTGTTTTTTGACTGAAGAAAAAAAAAAGGACAAAAAGGAAATTCGAAAAAAAAAACAAAAAAAAAAAAAGAAGGAAGATCGGCGAATTGAAAGGACCCAATATTTCTCTCATTGCTCTTGATCGTTGCTGAATTTCTTGTTCTAACCGTTTATTTCTCTTGTTCTACTCATATTCTCTTGTTGGTTTCTTGCTCACTTGAGTGTCTACTTGTTGTCTTGAGAAAATCGTTGATAAGGTTCTTTTCTTAAGGGCTTATAAAGGAAGCTGAGTGGATAAATTTGAGTGCAACCACGTGAGGCGAGTGGTGAGGTCTTTCTAACATTTCTTGTGTAATTTTCCTTGTCATCTTTTTTTGTTGCAAGCATGAGTGGGGAAAACTCCCCTAGGCAAGATCCTAATAGGCTTCAAATGGAGGCGCTTACTCAACACTTTGAGAGAATGCTTCAAAGACAACTTGAAGGCTTACATGAAAGGATGGACCGACTTGAAGGAGGAAGAGTTTCCAACCATGGGGGAAATTCTAATCATGAAGAATCTCATCCGGGAAGTGACCTATTCTATAGTTCTCCAAGAGAAAGAAGGAGGCGTGAAGGGGGACGAAGACACGAAAGAGGAGGTAGAAACCATCAACATGAAGACGATCTAAGAGGGGTGAAAGTCAAGGTACCTTCCTTCCAAGGGAGGAATGACCCCGACACATATCTTGAGTGGGAAATGAAAATAGAGCAAATCTTCTCATGCCACAATTACCCTGATGCAAAGAAAGTGAAGGTGGCTGCCCTTGAGTTCACCGATTATGCTTTAATTTGGTGGGATCAAATGCAAAAGGAGAGAAGAAGGTATGGAGAGCACCCTATCAACACTTGGGGTGAAATGAAGACTTTGATGAGAAGGAGATTTGTGCCTTCCCACTACCATAGGGAGTTGCACAACAAATTGCAAAGACTCATCCAAGGGAGTAGGAGTGTGGATGAGTATTACAAGGAGATGGAGGTGGCTTTGATTAGGGCCAATATTGAGGAGGAAAGAGAAGCAACTATGGCTCGATTTCTCCATGGCCTAAACCGAGATATTGGAGACATTGTAGAGCTACAACATTATGTGGAGCTTGAAGACTTAGTTCATCAAGCAATGAAAGTGGAGCAACAATTAAAGAGAAAGGGCGTTATGAAAAGACCATCTTCTTCAAACTACTCTTCAAATTGGAAGGACAAGCCAAAGAAGGAGGGTTCCTCTTCTAATTCAAAGGAGGTAACAAGCGCTAAGAAGCCTTTTCCTACTACTACTTCTTCTACTTCTAAGAGCAGGGATATCAAGTGCTTCAAGTGTTTGGGAAAAGGACATATCGCATCCGAATGCCCGAATAAGAAGACTATGGTGGTTAGGGATAATGGGAGCATCTCTAGTGAAGAAACTTCTTCTCATTCTTCTTCTTCAAGCGATGAGGCACATGATGGAGCAGCCTATGCGCAAGATGGCGATCTCTTGGTGGTTAGAAGGTTATTAGGAAGTCAAGCCAAGGAGCATGAGGAGGACCAAAGAGAGAATATTTTTCATACTCGTTGCCTTATTCAAGGTAAAACATGCTCTATGATCATTGATGGTGGAAGTTGCACCAATGTGGCAAGCACTAGGTTGGTTACCAAACTCAACCTCAAGACTACACCGCATGCAAACCATATAAACTCCAATGGCTAAGTAATAGTGGTGAATTGGTGGTGAATCAACAAGTGATGATTAATTTCTCCATTGGAAAATATGAAGATCAAGTTCTATGTGATATTGTACCTATGGAGGCAAGCCACATTCTTCTTGGAAGACCTTGGCAGTTTGATAGGCGAGCTCACCATGATGGATTCTCCAACAAGTTCTCATTTCTTCACAATTCCCACAAAGTCACACTTGTACCATTATCACCTAGGGAGGTTTGTGCGGATCAAAAAAAAATGCGAGAGAAAAGAGAAAAGGAAGAGCGAGAGCTTAAGAAAAAGAAAGGAGAGAATGAGGAAAAGAAAAGAGAGAATGAGGAAAAGAAAGAGAGAATGAGGAAAGAAAAGAAAAGAGAGAATGAGGAAAAGAAAAGAGAGAACGAGGAAAAGAAAGAGAGAAGAATAGAAAATTTGTTTGCAAGAGGAAGTGAGGTGAAGAGAGCTTATTTGACAAGGCAACCTATATTTCTTCTTTTGTGCAAGGAAACTTGCTTGGAAACTAATACTAACTCCTTGCCCAGTGATGTTGTTGCTATTTTGCAGGACTTTGAGGATGTGTTTCCCCAGGAAGTACCTCACGGTTTGCCACCAATGAGGGGAATAGAACACCAAATGGACCTTATTCCTGGTGCTTCTCTTCCCAATAGGCCTGCCTATAGGAGCAACCCTCAAGAAACAAAGGAGATACAGAATCAAGTGGAGGAGTTATTACAAAAAGGATGGGTGAGAGAGAGCTTAAGTCCTTGTGCTGTACCAGTAATTTTGGTACCTAAAAAGGATGGATCATGGAGGATGTGCACGGACTGTAGAGCTATCAACAACATCACAATTCGGTATCGACATCCTATCCCTAGACTTGATGATTTACTTGATGAATTGCATGGTGCTTGCTTCTTTACTAAGATTGATTTGAAAAGTGGGTACCATCAAATTAGGATAAGGGAAGGGGATGAATGGAAAACTGCTTTCAAAACTAAATATGGATTGTATGAATGGTTGGTAATGCCTTTTGGGTTAACTAATGCGCCAAGCACTTTTATGAGGCTTATGAACCATGTTTTACGAGAATTCCTAGGAAAATTTGTGGTAGTATACTTTGATGATATTTTGGTATATTCCAAGAGTTTGGTTGAGCATGTAGCACATCTCAAATCTGTCTTGCATGTCCTTAGAAAGGAGAGACTGTATGCTAACTTAGAAAAGTGTTCTTTTTGCACTGATCATGTGGTTTTTCTTGGATTTGTCATAAGTTCTAAAGGAGTGCAGGTTGATGAAGAGAAGGTTAAGGCCATTAGAGATTGGCCAACCCCCAAAACTGTGAGTGAGGTTAGGAGCTTCCATGGGTTGGCAAGTTTCTATAGATGTGAAGGATTTTAGCACACTGGCAGCACCCCTAAATGAAATTGTCAAGAAAAATATGAGTTTTAAGTGGGGAGAGAATCAAGAAAATGCATTTCAAGCACTTAAGGACAAACTCACACATGCACCCATTCTTGCTTTGCCTGATTTTTCCAAATCATTTGAAATTGAATGTGATGCATCTCATGTGGGTATTGGGGCTGTTTTACTTCAAAATGGACATCCCATTGCATATTTTAGTGAGAAGATAGGTGGCGCCACTCTCAACTATTCCACTTATGATATAGAATTGTATGCACTTGTTAGAGCTTTGCAAACATGGCAGCACTATCTTTTGCCTAAAGAATTTGTTATTCATAGTGATCATGAATCTTTGAAGTATTTGAAAGGGCAGGGGAAGCTCAACAAAAGGCATGCCAAATGGGTTGAATTTCTTGAACAATTTCCGTATGTGATTAAGCATAAGCAAGGCAAGGTAAATGTTGTAGCAGATGCACTTTCACGAAGGTATAATTTGCTTGTTACACTTGAAACTAAATTACTTGGCTTTGAACATATCAAAGAGTTGTATGAACATGATAGTGACTTCTCTGAATTATATGCTGCGTGTGAAAAGAAATCACAAAATGGGTTTGTTAGGCATGATAATTACTTGTTTAAGAACAATAGACTTTGTGTGCCTAGAGGATCCATGCGTGAATTGCTAGTTAGGGAAGCACATGAGGGGGGTCTAATGGGACACTTTGGGGTTCAAAAGACCTTAGAAATGTTGCATGAACATTTTCATTGGCCACACTTAAGGCATGATGTGCAAAAATTTTGTGAAAAGTGCATTGTGTGCAGAAAAGCAAAATCTAAGGTATCACCTCATGGACTTTACACTCCTTTGCCTATTCCTGATTCCCCTTGGATTGACTTGTCTATGGATTTTGTTGTAGGGCTACCACGCACTCAAAAAGGTAAGGACTCCATTTTTGTGGTAGTTGATAGATTTTCTAAGATGGCACACTTCATACCTTGCCACAAAGTGGATGATGCAACTCATGTGGCAGATTTGTTTTTCAAAGAGGTTGTAAGACTTCATGGCATGCCTAGGAGCATTGTTTCAGATCGTGACACCAAATTCTTAAGTCATTTTTGGAGGACCATATGGAACAAACTAGGAACAAAGCTTCTTTTCTCCACTACATGTCACCCTCAAACTGACGGCCAAACTGAGGTGGTAAATAGGACTCTTTCTACTCTTCTTAGAGCAATTATTAAGAAGAACATTAAGTCTTGGGAAGAATGTTTACCTCATGTTGAATTTGCTTATAATAGGGCTGTCCATTCTACTACTCAATTTTCCCCTTTTGAGATTGTTTATGGGTTCAATCCGCTAACACCTCATGATTTGCTTCCTTTACCTAACACTTCTTCTTTAGTTCACAAGGATGGTCAAGCAAAGGGAGAATATGTGAAAAAGCTTCATGAGCAAGTTAAAACTCAAATTGAGAAGAAAATGGAGCAATATGCGAAGAGAGCCAATAAAGGGAGAAAAAGAATTGTCCTTGAACCCGGTGATTGGGTGTGGGTTCATATGAGAAAGGAAAGGTTTCCTGCCCAAAGGAAATCAAAGCTTCAACCAAGAGGAGATGGACCATTCCAAGTGTTGGAAAGAATTAATGACAATGCTTACAAAATTGACTTGCCCGGTAAGTATGGTGTTAGTGCAACATTTAATGTGGCTGATTTGCGTCCATTTGATGTAGGTGATGAAGATCTAAATTCGAGGACGAATTCACCTAAAGAAGGAGGGAATGATGTGGACCAAGGAGGGGATACAAGCTTACAAGACAAAGCCATAGAGGAAGAGGCATTGAAAGGAATTGGAGGACCCATGACAAGATCCAAGACTAAGAGAATGAAGCAAGCTTTGGAAGGCTTAATAATGGAGCTCAAGGAGAAGAAGGATCAATGCACAATGGAGGCAACAACTAAATGGATCACATTCCTTCAAATTGAAAGTGAAATTGAGCCCACATGAAGACAAAACTTGAAGGCCCAAAACCACATGGTCCAAGATGCATTCAAGGGCTACAAGTGTCCAATTTTCGTGAGTATTTTTGGGGGGAATTTTCTAAAGTTATTTTTTGATGTCTTTTGGTGGGTTTTTAATGCTTTTGGGAGTTCCTAAGCTAGTATTAGGGAATTGTGGGAAATAAATATCATGCATGCATGCATGCATGATAAATGGTGCATAATTAGTGCTTAGTGGGAAGTGTGGTAGAGGTTAATGTTTCAACCTCCACTAAGTCTATATATAGGAGAACTCTTGTATGGCCAAGGGGGCGAAGTTTGAATGAAATCAGAGTTTTCTCTATTGTGAGAGCTTCCTTTGGTTCTTAGGCAAAGAACTAATCGTGATCTTATCAAGGCAACTTGTGGCGATCGAAACCCCCATGACTTATCACTCACCCTCTCATCTTTCTTGAGTGTGGCGTCAATATCCTTCCCTACATCTGAATTTCAAGGCGATCCATTCCAAGGTGCTTATCACCTAGGATTTCGGCCACCATCTCTATTTCATGGTTAGGATTAGATCTAACCCCCCAAGCATGCTTAGTATGATTCCCTATGAGATATTAATTGTGAATTATATGAATTTTCCATGGACTTAAGACCCCTATAAGTTTAGGCCAAGACCAAATGTTAGGGCTAAGAGTTAGGGTTAGCCCAATCATGTGTTCTAATGGCTTCCATGGCATTATATGTATTGTATTGGATGTTAATTGTGAATTATATGAATTTCCCATGGACTTAAAACCCCTCTAGGGTTTCGGCCAAGACCTATTCTAGGGCTAGGAATTAGGGTTAGCCCAATCATGTGTTCTAATGGCTTCCTATGGCATTGTATGTATTGTATGGGTGTTATGTTGCTTATGGTACCTCACATGTTACTTGAATAATGGGACCTCCATCTATAACTTTCGGCCAAGCTCCAATTCTAGGGCTTGGGTTAGTCTACGGTTTTAAGTGTATTTGTTTAAGACTTATTATAATGTAGATATATGTTCAAGTATGTTACATGTTTATGTCAAGAACATCTATGTCATGTCAAGTATGTTACATGTTTATGTTTATGTCAAGAACATCTATGTCATGTCAAGTATGTTATATGTTTATGTCAAGAACATTGTAACACCCAATAATTTTTGTGAATTATTAGGAATTTTTCTGAATTTTCTAGCATTTTTTCGAATTAAAAAAAAATCGAGCGGAGGTTTGATCTCGCGACCACAAGGCAAAGTAAGCCCTTAAGGGCGTCCGAATAACCAGAAGGGCGGGGGTATCAAGCACAGAAAGGGATGAAGCCAATTAATGTTATAGGTAAGTTAGGCTTTTTCATGAAGAGGTATTTAAACTTCCGCTTAAGTTGTGTTAAGACCCCATTAGGTTTTTGGAGGCTGCGTGAACAGGGGGGTTTGGTGGTTGCGAAAACAAGGGAGAAAACAAGGGTTTTCTTCCTCCTTTTTCTTCCTCTTGAGTGGAGAACCTAGGACTTCTTCCCTGGGGCCAAGGAGTGGAGTTTCCTCGCAAGCAAGAGAAGAGGAGTCCTACGCTAGGTTTTTTCGAAATACTTAGTGAGTTTTCTTCAAGAAAAAGGGTAGTAAGTAAATCACTCGCCTGCAATAGAAGTAGTTTCGTATGTAGATTCTCGTTGTAGAACCGTAATTTTGTGATCTAAGTGTATACTTTGAGAATATTGTCTTATTGTGTGATTTAAGTTTCTAAAGAATATATGTTCTTATCATAGAACTTGAATTTGAGTAGGTTTGTATGTGTGATCTAAGTATGATAACACCAAGTTCTTGAAAAGTCCCAAAAATGAGTTTTGGGTTAAGGGCACGCAAGGTGCTCGATGAAAGTTTCAAGTAAGAAAGGTAAAGTTTGTAGTGCAAAATTTATGCAAAAAGAAAGATAGCTTGATAAGTATAAGCATATTGAGTAAGAAAGTATTTTACTTTTGTAAAGTGACATGTACCGGGCAAATGAGAGGCCCACAGAAAGTTAGAAGGAAGCTCTAATAGGGTGCGGTGGCTAGCTACCCCGAAACCTATTAGGGATTCACGCATTGGTACATTGATACCATGGTACAGTGTCAAGGCCTGAGAAAGTTGATTATTATTTGAAGTATATGAGTATATGTAAGTGTTTCAATTTTCTTAAGTGCATGTTTTTGTTAGGTATGTTAACATGGTTATGTTACAAGCATGTTAATGAGCAAGAGCAAAGAAGTTAATGTTTTAAAGTATGGAAATGTATAAGTATCAAGTCTCAAAAGAAAGCATGAGCATGTTAAGTTTGCAAGTGTTTTGATGCAAGTAAATGTTTTCAAGCATGATTGAGCATGATAAGTGTATGAAAGTTCCCATGTGCAAATATTCCAAGTGCATGTATTTTGAAGCAAGCATTCTTTGAAATGAGCATGTTTATTATCGATAACATGGATGTGTGAGTTAGGATTTACTTACTAAGCAATACGCTTATTAGTTGCATTTCCTTTTATTGCAGATAAAGGTAAAGAAAAAGCATAAGCTATGGTGGCGAACGGGACTTGCATTGATGTTCAGTGGCGACGGAACCGTGGAAGAGATCTTTAGGATAAGTCTTAGAGGCGTTTTGATTTATAGAAACTCATGGTTGATGTTTTGGATTGGTAGGATATGATCACCTTATTTAAACTTTACATGGAGTCAAAGTTGGGTACAAAGTTAGTAGAGATTGCATGTGTTTTGATAAGTTTGTTAAATTTCGTAGAAATCCTAATTTCAAGTTATTGGATTCGTTTTGAGTTGTTAAGATGTTTATAAAACTAGTATAGAGTATAGATTTGGAGTTATTTATCTATATGCTTTGGAAGAGTATAAATTATGGACCCTTTGAAGGAGTTGCCAGGTCTGAAACTGCAGTTTTCAGGCGTGCCAGTCGACTGGTTCAGAATCAGTCGACTGCGATATCGAACAGAACCTTCTGTTCGATGCACCAGTCGACTGCCATGAGGCCAGTCGACTGGTGCCGGGCACAGAAATTTTCTGTGGCCTATACCAGACGACTGGCCTTATAGCAGTCGACTGGTGCCATTGAAAAGAAAGTGTTGTAGGGCAGATGGTTAGTGCTTTAGTTTTACAATTTTTTTAAGAGGTCTAGGAGTCAAATCCTTGCAAAGCAAATAAAAGGAAAGTTGTTTTTTTTTTTGGAAAAAAAGAAAAAAATTCAGAGCAAGTTAAGGGAAGTCAAGTAGTTGTAACCTAAGGCTAAGGATAAGGTAAAGTTATGGTTAAGTAAAAGTGACGTCCGCTTTAAGGGAGAGATGTTAAGGGGTCGTCACAATCTATGTCATGTCAAGTATATTATATGCTTATGTTTATGTCAAGAATTATGCCATGTCAAGTATGTTATATGTTTATGTTTATGTCAAGAACATCTATGTCATGTCAAGTATGTTATATGTTTATGTTTATGTCAAGAACATCTATGCCATGTCAAGTATGTTCATATGCTTATATTTTATGACAAGTACTTCTTATGCCATGAGCTTTATGTACCTTCATTTCATGTTAAGCACTTCCATATGATTATGTATTTCCATGTACATCTATATGCCTCCTCATGTTAAATGTTTTATGCTTTATGAACCTTCTCATGATATGCTCTTGTTTTATGTTACTCTCTCTATGTTATGCCTTATATGTGACGTATGGTTTTAGTGAGTAGGAAAGAGTCTTACTAAGCCTATGTGCTTATAAGTTTTATTTTCTTATACCGTAGATCAAGCAAGAGGATATTAAGCTATGGGAAGCAGCCGGAGGGGCAAGTGTGTGTGTGTGGCAGTGACTTGGCAAAGAAAAAGAAAAAGACCACATTACTCCCATTTGTCACATGTCTTATGTTTTGCATTATCACCCTTAGTTGCATGCTATACTTTACGATGATTTTTACTAAAGAACAACTTATGTTGATTTCCATTATGTCACATGTTGTCTCACATACTATGTCTCACATGCTATGTTTTATTTCTTTTATGATTATGACGATGCTAAGTTACTAAGTCACCATGTTTAGAAATGATAGCTAAGATATGTCAATATGAGTTGCATGTTTTAAACGCATAAGTAGGGAGTTTAAAATTATTCCGCTATATTAAGATCTCCATATGCTTGTATGTATGTTACCGTAACGCCGTCTTCCGCCTACATCGTAGGGATGGGAAGGGCGGGCGTTACATCTTCAGCGGAGAAGATTTCTCCTACTGGAAAAGTAGGATGGAAGTCCACCTGAAAACTCAGGTGGACATGTGGATTATTATCCAGTCTGGACTGGAAATACCTAAAAATGCACAAGGCGTGGTGCAACACTATACTGAGTGGGGCGATCCACTAAAGAAGAAGATCAAGGCCGACGCAAAAGCTACCCAAACCTTGCAATGCGACCTGACAAAAGTGGAGCTGAATCGTGTAGGACCCTTCGGCAGTGCGAAGAAGCTCTGGAACAAGCTGATTGAGCTACACGAAGGTACATCTGATACCCGAATCAGCAAAAGGGATTTGTTGATCAACATACTCTACTCGATAAAGATGCACGACGGAGAATCAGCAGCTCAACTCCACGCTAGGATCCAGGAGCTGATGATCGGGCTACACACTATAGGTCACAAGGTCGAAAATCGTGACCTAATCAGGTATATCTTAAACTCATTCTCGAGAAACACACTATGGGCATCTATGGTGGATGCCTACAAGGTTTCTAGGAATCTTTCTGAAATAAAATTAGATGAATTGTTTTCTGAGTTTGAATTACATGAACAAACTAATACTACATTGGTCGAGAAGGGAATTGCGTTTGTTGCAGGTAAAAGTCAAGGAAGAACTCCAAAAAAAGAAAAGTCAACCAGTACCCGAGTCCGACTCAAACTCGAAATCTGACGACAGTGAAGGGGATCGTCCAAAACTGGTCTGGCTATCTCGCGACTACTACAAGGAGCTTAAAAACCAAACAAACAAGAAGAAGTCAAGTATGAAGAAGGAAGATCCTCAACAAGCCAGACGAGCAAAGGCAACATCACCTACTACGAGTACAACAAGAAGGGACACTTCAAATCAGAGTGCCCCAACCTAAAGGAGAACAAGAAGGCGCGGAGGAAGAAGGCTCTTCAAGCCACCTGGGATGAATCGTCCTTGGAAGAAGAAGAAGAAGAAGCTCCGAACGCAAACCTACTCGCCTTGACTGCCTCGGAAGACGTCAAGTCCGGAACGGAATCGGAACCAGACGAGGGCGTCAACACAGGAAAACTCACAATCTCGGAGGATGGACAAATCACGGTAAGAAGTTATCCAGAATTTGAGTTGTATGATTTAATTTCTTACTTGTCACAAAAATTGGCGAAAGCCAACATTCGGGTTGAAACCCTCCGACAGGAATTAAAACTCCTGAAAGAGGAAGTCAACTCGAGTTCCTTGACCGAGCCAGTTCAAGAAGGAACACAACTCAAGTTCAAAAACTTGAGGAAGAGAATTCCTCCTTGAAAACTCAAGTGAAGGTACTCAGGGTTGCCTTAGAACTATTCACTTTGGGTTCCAAGGGTCTTGACATGATTCTTGGAATACAGAAGTTCATTCTCAATCGATCCAGATTGGGCTATCGAACCAAATCGAGACAACGCTCGTATTATTCCATGTTGAACCAACCTAGAACCCGAGTCCATGCATGGGTCTCGAAGCTATGTTTGAATAAACAAGCTGGACCAAATCAATATTGGATCCCCAAGGACAAGATTCAAATCTTGCCTAACCCTTATCGAGGCTTTAGTCCAGGGGGGCCAATATAAAAACCATCATTATAATTAGATAATTTTTCTTAATTGCCTGCTTGCTTGTTTATTTATTTTCTATAATTTCTTTATTATGCTTGGACTTAGGAATAGTTTAATGACAAAAGATTTATTTGAAATTGGAACAACATAGTATTAGGTGGAGGTGAGATGATAATACGTTAGGGAATCCTTTCTAATAAGGTCAAGTAAGGTAAGGCGTACCCTACTTGGTCTGGTTAGTCTGGTGGAACTGGTCGAAGCTACCGATCCAAAACCTAAGCTAGTTAGATCAAAATTTTTCAAGAAGTAATTTGAAAATAAACTTTCGATAAAAAGGTTTGTCAAGGAAAGGGTTGTTGCTCCAATAAAGGCTACGACCAAAGAAGGCATCTGTGCCTCGCCTAGACTTGGAAGTCGATTATCGAAACTCAAATTTAATTTACTATTTGCTAAATTTGAATCTAACAGAAGTTTTAATTAAATCTTAGATTTAACACTAATTCGAAGATAAAAATAAAACATCTCCCAAAACAGATAAGGTAACCTGTTTTGTCACGTAGAACTGGGTGAGATGTCTAGGACCTAATAATAATGTAGTTCAATATCTTTTCAAAATTAATTCAAAATTTTACCAAAGAAGGCATCTGTGCCTCGCCTAGACTTGGAAGTCGATTATCGAAACTCAAATTTAATTTACTATTTGCTAAATTTGAATCTAACAGAAGTTTTAATTAAATCTTAGATTTAACACTAATTCGAAGATAAAAATAAAACATCTCCCAAAACAGATAAGGTAACCTGTTTTGTCACGTAGAACTGGGTGAGATGTCTAGGACCTAATAATAATGTAGTTCAATATCTTTTCAAAATTAATTCAAAATTTTTCAAAATTAACTCCAAATCTTTTCAAAATTAACTCAATTTTTTTTTCAAAATTAACTCAATTTTTTTTTTTCAAAAATAATTCAATTTTTTTTAACCCTACATTTTTTTCACTCAACATCTTTTCAAAAAATTGAATTTCATTTTTAATGTCAAAATAAACTCATCAAACTAAGTCTTGAATATAATCTAGGACTAGATTGACTTAATTATTGCTTGGTCAAACCTGGTCAACACGATCAATCCTGTGCAACGGTCAAACCTGGTCAACGATCAAATCCGGTCAACACGGGCGCTTGAGACCTTACTGGCACCCTTCTTGTACTTCAAGGCAGTCAAACTTGCCAAAAGGATCTGATCACACTGACGCCCTAGAGCCCTCATGGGCGCCTCAATTGTCACAGGCGCCCTAGAGCCCTCACGGGCGCCCGTGACACCCTATATAAAGCCTTCACCCCAAGCTCATTTGCCACACCAAACGAACTCCCCTTCTATTCCTCTTCCTTCTAAGGCGCCCGAAAGCTCTTCACTTGTCCTCAATCACCCTACTTTCACAATGCCGCCCCGGTATGATTTAATTATGCATTTCTAGTTAATCTTTCTTAATTTCTTTTAATAAATGCATAATTTTTTCCTACCTATTTAGAAAACGTCGAGTTTCGCAAACCATCCCCGGGGCCGAGCCTAGCCCAGACCCTAGGTTCCCCACCTTGGCATTATTTAATAAATTTGCACAGACCACCTATAAACCAATTAAGACCAGCTTCTTAAATAGTCATTTCTTTATTCAATCCGAGAGACCAACTTGTTTATTAGCTCGACCAACTTGTTTATTGTACCCATTCAGTTAACACAACCTTATGCGCTGAATTCTACAATAACTTAGTAAAACTTGATGACTTTTGTTACTCTACTACTGTACAGTCCATCCCCTTTACTATCACACCCACTCTATTTAACCGATTTCTTGGACTACGACCTTCTCAGTGTTGGGTATGGCTTCGCAGGTTTCCCAGGCGAATACTCGGTCAATCTGAGAGACCTCTCCATGTCTACGGATTAAAATTTAATCCGAATGGAGATCCGTCTCCTATCGACCGTCTCGTGCCGTATCGAACGATCCAAATCACAACTTAGCAAATTACCAAAATCGGTCTTGTAATTTGCTCGACCGTTCGGGAGCGGAAAAGGCAACTAGTTGATTGCCGGCTTTTGTGTTTATGGTCGGGGTCCAGTTAACAATTTATTCATCAAGATTCGGAATCAAAATAATAAATTATCAAACACAAAATGACGAGACCAATGATCATGGCACATAAATGATATAAGGAAAAACAATGGAGCATAGGAAGAAATATACCTTCCCGATCACCTCGCGGACTTCTACCTTATGTCTCTCCCTTCATGGACGTCGTGTGGGTTATGATCCACCGCGAATCCGAGATCACCGAGGCCTCCAAACAATCACACATTCTTCTTGCTTCCTAGCCGAACCAAAACCTAGCCACTAGGGTTTGCGTCGCCGGCCCCTTTTCTCCTCTCCCTTGCGCCGCCGACCGCCGGAGCCTCCAAGGCTATGCCGGCTCAGTAGCTGACCTCGAGAGGAGAACAAAGAAGAAGAAGAAGGAGAAGAAACTCCTTCCAAGATCACCCAAACCCGGCTGCTCTCCCTGCCTCTACCCTTGGCGCCGCCGACTACCAAAGCCGACCGCCGACCCTCCCTTGTGCGCCTCTCACCGGCCTCTCATCTCCTCGCCGATCACCACCAAAAGGAGGAGACAATCCTCCCTATCCTCGATAGAGATCAGCGCTCAAGAAGAAGAAAAGTGAGAAGAAGAGGAAGGACTTCTCCTTCCTCTATTCGGCATCCTAAGAGAGAGAAACGAGAGAGTGAAGAGAGGAAGTCTTGGATGGTTTTTGCGGATTGTCTAAGCCTTTGTTTCATGGTCTCAATGGGTATATATATAGGGCTATGGTAGGGACCAAGAGGAGGAGTTGGTTCTTGGCCCACTAATGGATCTAAACCCAATCCATTAATTAATATCTATTCCACTAAAGGACCTCAATTGAACTTCCTCACCAACCCCCATATTTTCATATGGGCTCCACATATTACGAGTCATCTATCCCCCCAAGTTTAAGATCTCGCATGCCCGTTAATTAATTTAAATTTCTGAGAATTCAAATTAATGAACTTCTGGATCCTTGACTAGTACCACTCAACCTTATCATCATGTCGGATCAAATCCACCTGTAGGGTTTAGCAAGATGATCCTTTTGAGCTCATCAAGGGGGCATCATCATCCCGACTTACCAGGACATGAATTCCGTCAATAATCATTGGCATATCATATTATTAATATTATCTCCCAACTTACCGGGCCTATTGATCTAACAGAATAGATCTCGCCCATTGGTAAATCAAAGAAATAACAATTAATAATATATGCCCGATATTATTTTGGGATTAAGGGACCGCTCCATAATATAAACTGAGGTTCTATCCAATTATTGAGTCAGTGCAAATTGGATAAAATCGGGATTCGGTCCTGCTCAATGTACTCATAGCACACTAGTGTAATTCTATGGTCAAGACCAACCACACCTAATTAAACTACAACCATCCCGATGGGTTGTCCAATTCCATCTCAGTTGTGGGCCTCTTATTTATACTAAACAAGGAACTGATAACACGATCTTCCGTGTGACACCACACACCATGTTATCTACAATGCAAAGTAATTGGACTTCATGCGTGTACTTATGTAAACAAACATCTAGTGTAGTTGTGATTCTCTTTTCATAATAAAGACATTCATATAAAGAAACTCATGTCTTTCAGTATACACATCTTACAATCTCCCACTTATACTTAAAGACACTGCTGTTCTCCCACTGCTATACATTTGACTCCCATATCCTCCACATGCCTATCAAAAGCTCTAGCTGGAAGAGCTTTTGTGAAAGGATCTGCCAGGTTGTCCTCTGATGCAATCTTTGCGACAACCACTTCTCCTCGCTTTACGATTTCTCGTATCAGGTGGTACTTGCACTCTATGTGTTTACTCGCCTTATGGGCTCGTGGTTCCTTCGAGTTTGCAACTGCACCACTGTTATCACAAAAGATTGTGATAGATCTGGGCAAATCAGGAATCACATCCAAGTCCATGATGAAGTTCCTGAGCCATACAGCTTCCTTGGCTGTCTCAGAGGGAGCCACATATTCAACTTCCATGGTGGAGTCTGCCACGTACTTCTGCTTGACACTCCTCCAAACAATGGCTCCACCTCCTAAAGTAAACACAAACCCTGAGGTAGACTTACTTTTGTCCCTATCTAACTGGAAATCTGAGTCCGTATAACCCACAGGGACAAATTGGTCTGCCCGGTAAACCAGCATATAATCTCTAGTCCGTCATAGGTATTTCAATATATGCTTTACCGCAGTCCAATGTCCCTGTCCAGGGTTACTCTGATAACTGCTAACCATGTCCATGGCAAAACAGATATCAGGTCTCGTGCACAACATTGCATACACGAGGCTTCCTACTGCTGAAGCATGAGGAACCACCTTCATTTCCTCTATCTCCTTTGATGTTTTCGGACACATCTCCTTGGATAGGGCAAATCCATGCCTAAAGGGTAGAAAACCCTTCTTGGAGTTTTCCATGCTAAAACGAGACAAGATAGTGCTAACATATTGATGGAGACAAAGGAAGTGAACAAGTTGCCCAACAAGCTAACGATATGGATCATGCTCAACCCACTCTAGAAGTTGTTGATCCATTATGCATCAAAGGGGGCCCAATTACAAGGGCTAAGGCTAAAAAGATGAAAGAAGCACTTAACGTGCTAATTGAAGATGTGAAAGCCAAAGCGACCATTGAAGAAGGTTTGACCAAGAGCAAGTCTTACGGCTTAGTCAACCTAATTCAAGCCTTAGATGAGCTTAATTAGTATCCTTAGTCTCTTGTCTATGTAAGAAGGATATTTTAATTTTGTAGGTTCAATTTAGGCCCAATTTCTAGCTTTATTTGGGTTGTAATGGTGCCAAGAGCTCAATAGGCCTATGTAGTCTATATAGGCCTTTACTAAATGGGCTTCCTTTTGGCCTTTTAGGGTTTTTAGGTCACCCTATAGCTATAAATATATGGGGTGGCGGCCACAACATGCAACTTTTGGCTTATTCAATCTACTACATGGTGAGGCTCTCACTTGTTGGTTCTTCATTGAACTAGAACTTATCAAGGCATCCCTTGTGGCGTTCAAGACTTATCAACCTCCATCCAAGGTTGTGGCGTCTATCTTCTTCTTCTTCTATACCAAGGTTCGTGCTTCCTTAAGCATTGGGTCAAGGTTTCTTTCTTCTATTCTCCATCTTTTCGATTTAGACTATCTTTCCCTCTTTCTTCCATTTGTTGTGTGTTCTTGAGACTTATTCTCTTTGGTTCGCATCACATATGAAGCTTGGGATAAGCACAACATCCTTTTCTGGCGATCCCTTATGACCTTGATCCCAAGGATGTGTCCCGCTTCTCCCAAGTCCTTCATATCAAACTTCTTTGATAGCCAGACCCTTACGTCTGATAACACTTTGACATTGTTGCCAATTAACAAAATGTCATCTACGTACAGTATAAGAAACACCATGACATTTCCATCACATCTTTTGTACACACATGACTCATCCGGGCTTTGAGTAAATTCATATGACTGGATCACTTCATCAATGCGGATGTTCCAAGATCTTGAAGCTTGCTTTAATCGATAAATGGATTGATTAAGCTTGCACACTAGATGCTCTTTGCCCTTTGCAATAAACCCCTCCGGTTGCCGCATGTAGATGGCCTCCTTAAGACTTCCGTTAAGGAAAGCTGTCTTGACGTCCATCTGCCATACCTCATAATCCATGTGAGTTGCTATTGATAAGAGAATCCGGATCGACTTAAGCATAGATACCGGCGAAAAGGTCTCCTTATAATCGATACCCTCTTTTTGAGTGTACCCTTTCGCAACAAGCCTAGCTTTGAAGATCTCAACCTGCCTAGCTTTGAAGATCTCAACCTTCCCATCAGATCCTCTCTTTCTCTTGTAGATTCACTTGCATCCAATTGCTTTTACACCATTGGGTGGTTCTACTAGCTCCCAGACATGGTTAGAATCCATAGATTCTATCTCGGAATTCATTGCCCTTTGCCAAGAATTTGCATCCTTATCTTGGAGGGCCTCATCATAGGTCCAGGGATCCGGTTCATTTTTACCAGGGACCAAGTCCAAAGATTCTCTCAAAAATATGAACCTTTCAGGCTGTCTGACAACCCTCCCACTACGACGAGGTACTACTTGTGTATCTTCAGTGACACGCGGTGCTGTAACTTGTGGTGTGTCCTCTTGTTCAATTGGTCCTAAAGTCGGAACGCCCCTTTTAACTCTTCAAGCATTAGTCTACTCTTGGGCTTATTGTTCATTACATAGTCCTCTTCTAAGAATCTGACATTCGTGCTCACGATCACCTTCTGATCCTTAGGACTATAGAATAGACCGCCCTTCGTTCCTTTATGATAGCCCACAAACAAGCGTACTTCTGTCCGAGATTCCAACTTATCAGTATCTCCCTTCAGCACATGTGCTGGACTACCCCAAATCCGAATATGTCCTAGACTAGGCTTTCGCCCAGTCCAAATTCTATTGGAGTAGAAGGGACTGACTTAGATGGTACCATATTCAGAATATACGCAGCTGTATCTAGAGCATATCCCCAGAATGAATCAGGCAAGTCTGAATAGCTCATCATTGACCTAACCATTTCCATAAGAGTCCTATTCCTTCTTTCTGCAACACCGTTCTGTTGGGGTGTACCGGGTGCAGTTAGCTGGGACTGAATCCCAGCTTCTGATAGGAAGGTCCTAAACTCTTCAAAGAGGTACTCGCCACCACGATCTGATCGTAGTGTCTTGATACCTTTACCTTGACGCTTCTCCACATCAGCCTTGAACTCTTTGAACTTATCAAAGCATTCAGACTTGCGGCGCATCAGGCAAATGTATCCATACCTTGAATAATCGTCAATGAAGGTGACGAAGTATTCAAAGCCACCTCTAGCCTGGATTGACATATGACCACACAGATCAGAATGAATCAGTTCTAACACATCTTTGGCCCTATACCCCTTAGCCTTGAAAGGCCTCTTGGTCATTTTACCTTCCAAGCAAGACTCATAGGTCGGGAGATCCTCCACCACCAATGAACCCAGGGGCCCATCAGCTATCAACCTCTGAATCCGGCTAAGGTTAATATGACCAAGCCTAAGGTGCCAAAGATACGTCTGATTCATCTTAGAAGGCTCCTTTCTCTTATTTGGTTCTAGAGATACAGATTGCCGACCATTGTACCCGAACAGATAGTCTCTCTATTTTTTTAATAACAACTTTATTATCAAAAGTAATAGAATATCCATCCTTAAACAACTTAGAAACTGAAATTAAATTCTTTCTAAATGAGGGTACATAAAGGCAATCTCTCAGAACTAACACTTTATTTCTCTCAAAAGACAAATAAAAAACTCTCACTGAAACCGCTGCCACTCTTGTAGCATCACCCATGTAGACCACAATTTCTTCATTAGCTAGCCGTCGGGTTTCCTGGAACCCCTGTAGAGTATTGCAGACATGGTCAGTAGCTCCTGTATCTACGCACCAGGTACTGGTAGATAGCACTGCTAAACATGTTTCAACGACTAAGGCTGAAGAAATACCTTGTTTTGTCGACGGACAGTCTGCCTTCTAGTGCCCAGTTTGCTTGCACGTGAAACACTTGACATTCAGCTTCTTCATGCCAGTCCGGGGTCCTTGCAATGCTGCTGCCTTCTTAAACCCACCTTGTTTCTTCTTCTTCCGGCCTTTCGGCATAGAATTAGAAACCTTTTGAGTAACTAAGGCCTGCGAGTTCTGACGAAAGAGGCCCTCTGCCACCTGGAGTTCTCCCAGGAGTTCCCCTAACGTATACTCATGCTTATTCATGTTATAGTTAAGCCGAAACTGCTAAAAACTCCTAGGCAGAGATTAGAGTATTATATCGACCTGGGATTCCCCGTCGATAGCTCCTCCAAGCACCTCAATCTCATTGAGGTGGGCCATCATTTTCAGGACATGATCCCTAATAGGTGTCCCTTCAACCATAGTGGTCGTCATCAGATTTTTCATCGCCAGCTGCCTAGCTGCCCAATTCTGGTGTCCGAAGAGCTCCTTAAGGTTCAGCATTATATCACTAGCAGTAGGCATGGCCTGATGCTGATGTTGCAGCACATTCGACATAGATGCTAGAATGTAGCACCACGCCATCTCATCTGCCTTGATCCACTTCTTGTAACGCTCCTTATGCCCTTCACTAGAATCGTCTCTAGGCTTTTCCAGACATTCCTCGAAGAGTACAAATTTGTACTCTTCAGCAGTGAGGACAATGTCAAGGTTCCTCTTCTAGTCTATGTAGTTTGGACCAGTAAGTTTGTTGTCCTTAAGAATTGTTGCTAGTGGAGTAAAAGCCATTATGAAAATCCTGAGAATCACAACATACACTACTTTTGAAATCGAAATAAATTGATTCCTCAAAACAATTAATTTTCAAAATCAACCAACATCTCAAACACCGACAATTTGCATGTCACGTTAGTGTGGACGTATACAAACTCTATATTTGTTAGAGAAGGTTTTACCCATTAGTCTTACTATCTTGTCAACCTAACTTTTTGACAAGTAAGACTAATAGTTGATCAACTTCGACCCTACAAGTTATTAGCAGTGACTCCGTTGGGGAGGATACTAATAATTGTATCTAAGTGTTTACCATTGCACGACACTAAGGGAATTATTTAGGATTATGTGCTTTCCGTTGGGGAAGTGCACACACTCTTTAATAATCCCCTATAATCTTTTCTGACCTTGTGATCCTCAGAACAAGCCTATCTGTTATGGAGGAAGGCACTCAGAGCCAACGCGCGGGCTTGTTCGCATCACATATCAGATTGTAATGGAGGCCGTGGGACCCTTAGGGTCCCTCTCCCACTTAGTAATTTATCTCGAGGAATTTTACTAGCACAACCACACAACCAAGCACACAACCAATATCATGAAAAAAACATAAAGAAAATCCTAGATTTTCCAACTTTCATGGCCCTTGGTCTCTAATGCGCCTCCAGTCGTGTCGTCACTTCGTCCGTTCCTCCCTTCCTTCTGCGCAAGCTACCTCGAGGGATCTCCGAGCCGAAATAAATAGCTAATTATTTACATCATCGATCCTATACTCCACGAAGGAGTGTACATGAAATCTAGATCAACTGTAAATAAATAATTCGGCTAAACATGTGTCGTATTTAATTACAAAAAAAATTAAATACCTAGCCTCGTCAACCCCGAGGATTAATTAATTACAAAAATTTACAAATCAATCACACAACACATATTTGGCCATGATGTTGGAATCTCGTGCCTACAACACAAAGTTAGCCTACGCACATCCACACATCATCCAGCAAAATAATATGTATGAAAAAGCAAAATTTAACCAATCCTAAACACACAAAGCCGGAAACCTCAGCTCTGATACCAATTGTTGGGTATGGCTTGGCGGGTTTCCCAGGATAATACTCGGTCGATCCGAGAGACCTCTCCATATCTACGGATTAAAATTTAATCCGAATGGAGACCCGCCTCCTATCGACCATCTCGTGCCGTATCGAACGATCCAAATCACAACTTAGCCAATTACCAAAATCGGCCTTGTAATTTGCTCGACCGTTCGACCGCGAAAAGGCGAGGAGTTGATCGCCGGCTTTTGTGTTTATGGTCGGGGTCCAGTTAACAATTTATTCATCAAGATTCGGAATCAAAATAATAAATTATCAAACATAAAATGACAAGACCAACGATCATGGCATATAAATGACATAAGGAAAAACAATGGAGCATAGGAAGAAATATACATTCTCGATCACCTCGTGGTCTTCTACCTTATGCCCCTCCCTTCACGGGCGTTGTGTGGGCGACGATCCACCGTGAATCCGAGATCACCGTGGCCTCCAAATAATCAAACTTTCTACTTTCTTCCTAGCAGAACCAAAACCTAGCCACTAGGGTTTGCGCCGCTGGCCCCTTTTCTCCTCTCCCTTGCGCCACCGACCGCCGGAGCCTCCAAGGCTATGCCGGCTCGGTAGCTGACCTCGAGAGGAGAACAAAGAAGAAGAAGAAGGAGAAGAAACTCCTTCCTAGATCACCCAAACCCGGCTGTCTAAGCCTTGGATGGTTTTTCTGGATTGTCTAAGCCTTCGCTTCATGGTCTCAATGGGTATATATATAGGGCTAAGGTAGGGACCAAGAGGAGGAGTTGGTTCTTGGCCCACTAATAGATCTAAACCCGATCCATTAATTAAGATCCATTTCACTAAAGGACCTTAATTGAACTTCCTCACCAACCCCCATATTTTCATATGGGCTCCACATATTACGAGTCTGTTTAAGATCTCGCATGTCTGTTAATTAATTTAAATTACTGACAATTCAAATTAATTAACTTCTGGATCTTTGACTAGTATCATTCAACCTTATCATCGTGCCGGATCAAATCCACCTACAGGGTTTAGCACGATAAACCTTTTGAGGTCATCAAGGGGGCATCATCGTCCTGACTTACCAGGACACGGATTTTGTCAATAATCATCGGCACATCATATTATTAATATTATCTCCCAACTTACCGGGCCTATCGATCTAACAGAATAGATCTCGCCCATTGGTAAATCAAATAAATAATAATTAATAATATATGCTCGATATTATTTTGGGATTAAGGGATCGTACTCCATAATATAAACTGAGGTCCTATCCAATTATTAAGTCAATACAAATTGGATAACCTCGGGTTTCGGTCCTGCTCAATGTACTCATAGCACACTAGTGTAATTCTATGGTCAAGACCGACCACACCTAATTACACTACAACCATCCCAATGGGTTGTCCAATTCCAACTCGGTTGTGGGTCTCTTATTTATACTAAACAAGGCACTGATAACACGATCTTCCGTGTAACACCACACACCATGTTATCTACAATGCAAAGTAATTGGACTTCATGCGTGTACTAATGTAAACAAGCACCTAGTATAGTTGTGATTCTCTTTTCATAATAAAGGCGTTCATATAATGAAACTCATGTCTTTCAGTATACACATCTTACACTCAATCCACTTTTTGTTGTTATTCTCCGACTGACCTTCCTTTTGATGCCCCCTATTCTCATATCACCCTGGACACTCTCTATTCCTACTTTTTCGGAGATGCACGAGACTCGATGGTACAGGGATTTCAGTCCGTCGGTCTCCGTATCCAGGATTACGCTCTCTATAGAGTTCTGGTCTGCTGTATTCTTCCATTGACCACTCGGGATGTCGTGACTATGCGACCTTTCCACACCTTCCTGCTCTACGCGATGATCCACCAACTGGACATATACATTGTTCTACACATATTCCAAATGATCATTTACGTGTTGAGCATATCCACCTATTCCCGAGTACGCACACCCTATTGTCACATCCTCACTTCCCTCCTTCATCATCATGGTCGTGACGTCACTGCTTGGGAGGTCATCCCGATGACCGAATTCGATGAGATAGGGGCTAGAAACTTTTCTTTAGCGAGCATAGATATCTCGGTCATCGGGGTGTTATCGTGGAGACGACAGAGGGCTCGACACCAGGTCAATTCGGACGAGGAGGTAGAGGTCGACGTAGTCGATCTCGCCGTCGAGATTGAGGAGCATTTACAAGAGCCTCCGCCACTTATGACGGACCAGCACTTAGCACGGATTGAGACGGATGTCCACGGTCTCCAGACAGAGGTCCACAATCTCTGAGAGGAGGTGAGGCTCACCACGTCGAGTACATGGACGCACTACATGTTAAACCCGACCCTTTTATTCCGCTCCAGAAAATTTTTCAGAAAACACCCTGGGGTTATCGGGCCCTTAGACAAAATTTCAAGGAGTTAAATGGAATAAAACTAAACCTTGAAGGGGCTGATTACGAAAAATGTTCAAGTTAAGGGTGAGATTGTAATTAATTAAACTTAGTGGGCTTAATTGCAAATATGGCCCCTCTTATATACAAAAGCTCTTCTAGTCGGCTGAACATTTTTCGCACGCCGACTCACGCC
>JAGFNQ010002256.1:765424-823254 GCA_024364735.1 Boesenbergia rotunda | reverse complement strand
ATGGTAGTCCAAACAGTTTGATATGAAGGACTTGGGAGAAGCAGGACACATCCTTGGGATTAAGGTTATAAGAAATTGCCAGAAAAGGATGTTTTGCTTATCTCAAGCTTCATACATAGACACTGTCCTAGCTCGTTTTAGCATGGAAAACTCTAAGAAAGGTTTTCTACATTTCAGGCATGGACTTCCACTATCTAAGGAGATGTGTCCTAAAACATCAAAGGAGATAGAGGAGATGAACGCGGTTCCTTATGCATCGGCTATAGGAAGCCTCATGTATGCTATGCTGTATATGAAACCGGATATCTGCTTTGCCATGGGCATGGTTAGCAGATATTAAAGTAACCCTGAACAAGGGCATTGGACTACGGTAAAGCATATACTGAAGTACCTGAGAAGGACTAGGGAATATATGCTGGTTTACCAGGTAGACCAATTACTCCCTGTAGGTTATATGGCTTCATACTTCCAATCAGATATGGATAAAAGTAAGTCTACCTCGGGGTTTATGTTAATTTAGGAGGTGGAGCCATAGTATGGAGGAGTGTCAAGCAGAAATGTGTGGCAGACTCCACCATGGAAGCTAAGTATGTGGCAACCTCTGAGGCAGCCAAGGAAGCTGTATGGCTCAGGAACTTCATGATGGACTTGGATGTGATTCCTGATTTGCCCAGATCTATCATAATTTATTGTGATAACAGTGGTGCAGTTGCAAACTCAAAGGAACCACGAGCCCATAAAGCGAGTAAACACATAGAGCATAAGTACCACTTGATACGAGAAATTCTAAAGCCAGGAGAAGTTGCTGTCGCCAAGATTGCATTGGAGGACAACCTGGCAGATCCTTTCGCTAAGGCCCTTCCAGTGGGAGCTTTTGATAGGCATGTGGAGGATTTAGAAGTCAGATATATGGCGTTATGAGGACAATAAAGTCTTTGAGTATAAGTGGGAAATTTTTAGGATGTATACTAAAAGCATTGCCTTTTCTATATGGACTGTTAGGATGTATACTAAAAGCTTAGCTTTTGGTTAGAATACATTTACATTTTAAAGAGAATCGCAAAATCACAGAGTGCATGTTTATATTAGTATGTGCACAAAATGTCTCATACTTGGCATTGTAGATAACATGGTGTGTGGTGTCGCACAGAAGATCATGTTATCAAGTTCCTTGCAGAAGTATAAGAAAGAGGCTCACAACCGAGATGGAACCATCGGGATGGTTGTAGTGTAATTAGGTGTGATTTATCTTAATCATAGAATTACACAAGTGTACTTTGTGTACATTGAGTAGGAACAAAAGAGAGGTCATCTAATTTTGTACTGACTTCATAAATTGGATTAGACCTCGGATATATATTATGAAGTATGATCTCTTAATCCCGAAATAATAACTGGCACATATAATTATATATTATTTCGTTGACTTACCAATGGGCGAGATTTATTCTATTAAATCGATAGGCCCGGTAAATTGGGAAATAATATTAATTATATGGTGTGCCATTGATTATTGACGGAATCCGTGTCCTGGTGAGTCGGGATGATGATACCCCTTGGTGAGCTTAAAAGGATCGTCATGTCCAATCTTGCAAGTGGACTATGGTCTGACATGATGAAAAGGTTGAGTGGTACTAATCAAGGATCAAGAAGATAATTAATTTAATTGTCAGTAAATTAAATTAATTATTGGACATTCATTATCTTAAGCATGGGGAGATGGACGACTCATAATATGTAAAGCCTATATGAAAATATGGGGGTTGGTGAGGAAGTTCAATGGGATCCTTTAGTGGAATGGATCTCCATTAATGGATCGAGTTTGGATCCATTAGCTGGCTAAGAACCAACTCCTCATGGTCCCTACCTTAGCCCTATAAATACCCCATAGGAGTCATGATACAAGGAATTAATTAATCCACAATTAATTTTGAAATTATTCCAAATTTTGAAAAGCCCTAAACCTCTCTCTCTCTCTCTCTCTTTTCTCCTTCTCTCCCATTAGGTGGCCGGTGACAAAGGAGAAGAAGGAAGAGGTTTTCTCTTCTCTTCTCCTCCTTTTCTCTCCATCAGCAAGCTTGGTTGTGGGAAGAAGGAAGTCTTCCTCCAGTTCTTCTTGGTCGGAGCAGGCGACGGTGGGAGGAGAAGCGGTTGGCGGCGGCACCAACTCCACCGAAGGGCTGCGGTGCCAAATTCCTTAAGCAAGGGTTTCGACGACAACCTAAGGAGGAGCAGACCTCCTTTCCTTCATCCCTCGGATGGCTGGAAGCTGTAGGAGGGTAGAGAAGAAGGTGGCAGCAGGAGAGGAAGGATCCTTTCTTCTTTTGGCCGGCGGTAGCTTCTTTGGTTGAGGTTAGCCGGTGCTAGAGGAAAGAAGGAGGAGGAAGCATCATCTTACTTGCGGGCTCGTGGCTGCGGGATAGGAGGTGGTGGAGGAGGCCGGATAGGGTGGTTGTGAGGGATAGGAGTTCTTCTTCCTCAACATCTTTTTCTTCTTCCTTGAAGGGTGGCCGGTGGTGATAAACCCTAACCCTAGGGTTTTGGTAGGCCCAAGGAAAGGAAGAGGAAAGGAAGGATTAATTAGAGTCTCTTGGTGACTTCACGTCTTGGTAGCTCGTCGCCCACACAACGTCCAGGAAGGGAGGGTCATAAGGTAGAAGACTGCGAGGTATAACTCTCCCGAGCTCCGTTTTACTTTTGCTATGTTATTGCTTTGATTATATTTGTCATTGCATGTGTTTAATTAATTATCATGAGTTAATTATTAGTTAATTAGTGCGATAATTAATTATGTCATGGACCCCGATTATAAACATGAAAATCGGTGATCCATTCGTCGTCTTTTCCGCGGTTAATTAATCCGGAAAGTTACAAGTCCTCAACCTTGGTTTTGGCTAAGTTGTGACTTGGATTAATTAACACGACGACGAGATGGTCATTTGGGAGACGGGTCTCTATTCGGATTAAATTTTAATCCGTAGACATAGAGAGGTCTCTCAGGTTCGACTCCGTGGTTGCTTGTGAAACCGCCAAGCCATACCCAACATGGACATCTACATTTTGAAAGAGAATCACATGATCACTGTTTGCATATTTATATTAGTATGTGCATTTTGTCTGATACTTTGCATTTCAGATAACATGGTGTGTGGTGTCACACAAAAGATCATGTTATCAGTTCATTGAAAAGTATAAGTAGAGGCTCACAACTGAGATGGAATTGGACAAACCATCGGGATTATTGTAGTGTAATTTGGTGTTGGTTTATCTTGACCATAGAATTATACTAGTGCACTTTGTGTGCATTGAGAAAGACTAACATAGAGGTGATATAATTTATACTGACTTTATAAATGGATCAGACCTCAGTTAATTATGGAGTACATGCTTTGAATCCCGATATAATAACAGGCACATGTACTTAGTATTTATTTCTTTGATTTATCAATTGGCGAGATTTATTCTGTTAAATTGATAGGCCCGGTAAATTTGGAATAATATTATTTGTACGGTGCGTCATTGATTATAGACGGAAACTGTGTCCTGGTGAGTCGGGATGATGATGTCCCTTGATGAGCTCATAAGGTTCATCATGTTAGATTCTGCAGGTGGACTTGGTCCAACATGATGATAAGGATGAGTGATATTAATCAAGGAGTTAGATGTTGATTAATTAAAATTATCAGTAATTTAAAATAATTAATGGGCATTCAATATCTTAAACATGGGGAGAAATTGTACTCATAATAGGTGGAGCCCATATGTAAATATGGGGTTGGTGAGGTAGTTCAATGAAGAGCCTTTAGTGGAATGATTCTTTATTAATGGATCGGGCCTTGATCCATTAGGTGGCTAAGACCCAACTCCTCCTCATGGTCCCTATTGTAGCCCTATAAATACCTCATGGTGTCATGAAACCAAGGCATCCAATTAATCATCAAACCCTTGGCTTTTCTCTCCTCTCCCTCACCTTCTCTCTCATAGGGTAACTCGGCGCCGTAAGAACAAGAAGGAGGTAGAGCTCGGTGGGAGGAGGAAGACAAGCTTTTTCCTCTTCCTTTTCTCTTCTTCTTCTTTGTGCGCACGCCACTAGGAAGGGGAGCTTGATTGGCACCGGCGGGTCAGGACAAAGAGTTTTCTCTCTTGTTCTTGGCCGCCGACGATAGGTAAGGGAGGTGGAGGGTGGTCGGCTGGTTAGGGTTGGTGAGGAAGAGATTCATTCTCTTCTTCTACTTCTACTTCATCTTCCTCTTCATCCTTTGGATCCAGCGCAAGCAAGGAGGTGGCGACTTCCATCTTGGCCGGCGGCAACTCAAAGGTGAGGGCTAGGGTTTCGGCCATGGAAGAAGGAAGGAGAAGAAAGGATTGGTTGGTGGCCATGGTGACCTTGGTTCTTGGTAGATCGTCGCCCACACGACGTCCAAGAGTGGAGGGTCATATAGTAGAAGATTGCGAGGTAACGAGAGGTATAACCTTCTCTTACAACTTTTTGTTCTTCCATTATTTCATGTATGATTAATTAATTATGTTGCTCTTAATTATTTTTAATTAATTGTGATAATTAATTGTCATGGACCTCGATGAAAAACACAAGAACCGGCGATCCACTCGTCGTCAAGTTGTTTAGGCAAGTTACAAGGCTTGAATATTATGTTTGGCCAAGTTGTAACTCGAATCAATTAGTACGGCGACGAGACGGTCGTTTGGGAGATAGGTCTCCATTCGGATTAAATTTTTAATCCGTGGACATGGAGAGGTTTCCCATGGATGACCCGGTATTCGCTTAAGAAACCCACCAAGCTATCCAACACCTTTGGCCGGCGGCGCAAACACAAGGAGGGAGTGAAATGGGGGTCAGCACAAGCAAGGTAAATGGGTTCCGGTTGGGTTGGTAAGGAGGAAAGAATTCTATCTTTCTCTTCTTCTTCATCATCCTCTTCTTCCTCCTTTGTCTGCTCGATGGACGGCACAAGGTGGAGGAGGGATTCCTTCTTCTTTGACCGGTGGCACAACAAGAAGAAAGAAGGGTTTCTATCCTTCTTTAGTTGGTACAACCAATAGGAGAAGGAAGGAGGGTCTTGGTGGCTTTCAGTTCTTGGTAGATCGTCTCTCACAAGATATTCAAGAGGGGAGGGTCATACAATAGAAGATCAAGAGGTAACGAGAGGTATAAACTTCTCCCCATGGTTCCTTTGAATTCTATTATTTCATGTGCTATAATTAATTATCTTGATCATTAATTATTTGTTAATTAATTTTGATAATTAATTATGTTGGACTCCGATGATAAACACAATAACCAGCGATCTGCTCATAGTCTTTTCCATGACTAATTGGTTAGGCGAGTTACAAGGCATGAACAACATGTTGGCTAAGTTATAACTCGAATCAATTAGTACGACGACGAGACGGTAGTTTGGGAGACAAATCTCCATTTAGATTAAAATTTTTTAAATCCGTGGACATGAAGAGGTTTCCCATGAACGACCCCGTATTCGCTTAGGAAACCCGCCAAGCTATCCAACAGGTACTACTGATGGAGTTAGATATTAATTAATTAAATTTTAATAATTTAATTAATTAATGGACATTCGAGATCTTAAACATGGGGAGAATTTGTACACATAATATGATGGAGCCCATATTTAATTATGGGGGTTGGTGAGGTAGTGCAATGATAATCATTTAGTGGATCGAATTATCATTAATGGTTCGGGTTTTGATCCATTAGGAGGCGAAGACCCAACTCCTCCTCATGGTCCCTATTGTAGCCTATAAATACCTCATGAGTCATGAAACCAAGGCATACAATCCAACACAACCCTAATTATCCTCTCCACATCTCTCTATCTCTCCTTGGTTAACGCCGGCGGCAATGTAAGGAGGAAGAAATTTTCTTCTTCCTCTCTTTTCTTCATCTCTTCCTTTTGGTGGCCGGCGACAAGAAGCTTAAGGAGGAGCTCTTCTCCTCCTTTGCGGCGTGCGGCAAGAAGAAGAGAAGAAGAAGTTTTTGGCGCAAAAGAGGAGAGACTTCTCCTTGGTAATGTTGGCACCGCAAGCAAGGAGAAAGGAGAGGCGTTGGTCGGCTAGGGTAGGAGAAGAAGATATATCTTCCTCTTCTTCTTCTTGTTCTCCTTCTTCCTATCATCTTCCTTAAGGTTGGCGCAAAGAGGGAGGTCTTCTTATTCTTGGTGGTTGGCATGAACAAGGAAGAAGGAAGTTTTTTCTTCCGAGTGGTCAGCGGCATCACCCTTGGTATTAGGGTTTCGGCGCAAGGCAAGGAGGAAGAGTTGGTGCTCTTGGTGACTTCGTTTCTTAGAAGAGGTTCGGACATACAATAGAAGATCGTGAGATAAACAAGAGGTATATTTCTTGTTTGGTTTCTCCTTGTTCCTTTTGATATTGTATGTTGTTAATTAACATGGACCTCGAAGATAAACACAAAAACCGGCGATCCATTCATCGTCTATTCCGCGGCTAATCGACTAGACGAGTTAGATTGCTTGAACAACATGTTTGTTCAAGCGATCACTCAAGTCGATTAGTACGATGATGAAACGTTTGCTTGGGTAAGCCATCTCCATCCGGATTTATTTTAATTAATAAAATTTTAATCCGGGGACATGGAGAGGATTCCCATAGATAACCGAAACTATCATCATCTTCTCTTCTCTCCTTGACTAGGGTGTGTGGCGCAAGGAAGCATGAAGGCTCGGTGCCCCTTCACCATGAGGGCTTGGTCTCACAAGAAGAAATGGAGGAAGAAAGAAGGGTTCTTGGTGGCTTTGTTTCTTGGAAGATTGTCGCCCACACGACGTCCAAGAAGAGGATAGGTATACAATAGAAGATCAAGAGGTATAATTTGTTTTTCTATTCCATTTAATTGTATTCTTATTTTACTTGGATCCTGAATTAATCACAAGAACCGGCAATCTAAACTTCATCTCCTATTCCGCTGCGAATCGATAAAGGAGCTAGATTGCTTGAACAACATGTTTGTTCAAGCGATCACTCAATCGAAAAGCATGATGATGAAGTAGGTCATTCGGGAAGTTTTCTATCTTTGTGCAGATTAGTTCTGTCAATAGAATTAAATCTGTAGAAATAGGATGGAATCCCAATGCCAACAGTCACTTTTGAAGTCCGAAGCTCCCCTTCATTGCTGCTATGCTCTAAGGTGGCTCCCTCTTCATCGATGCTCTCATCTTCTTGGTATGACGCCATCAGGGCAAGTCCAGCGTGTTCCTCGAGATTTAAGTCTTCCGATGAAGACTCATCCCACATCGCCTTTAGGTTGTGTACCTTTTTCTTAGGTGCCTGATAAGTGCTATTTTATTGGTTATTTTAGATGCCAAAATCCATGTTTGACCAATATTTTTCTTGCTTAATTGAGAATTTACTCTAGGTTCTAGGACTTAATTTTATTTTGGTCTTAATTATAAATCTTTACATATTTGAAATGATTTTGTGACTAAATTGTTGACTTATTTTTGTAGGTATGAAAGGACCATGGACCTAGGTATACTGGGTCAATCATGAGTGGGAAGTGGAACCGGATCGAGTGATCAAGCTTCAGATTGATCTGGGACGTCCGATTCAAAAGCGGCTAGATATGAGCCATCTGGGACCATCTGAGGTGATCCGAGCTAGGGTTAAGGCTGATCAAGCACTCGGGTCAAGATCTTAGATTTTTTTCCAAATCAGAGATCATTCAACCGTTGGATCGAGCTCAGAGGGTTCTAGACTGTCCATCCAAAGAGCAGGTTGATCTGGGCTATCGATTGCAAATCTGGAGGATCCGAGCTACCCTGAGGCAGATCCTGACCCTTGATCAGTATCATCAAAGTTTGGTTCAGATCGGACAAAGATCGACCGTTGGATTCATCCAAAACAACCTTAGCCGTTGGTTTTGAAGTATTTAATCAAATTCTCCCCAGGTTGCACGGGGTTGCGTCTTCTTCATCGCAGCTGATCTCTTCACATTTTTGTCCACTATTCTTCGTTGGTCTTTCAATTCTCTTCGTTTGAAGGAGTGACCACCTCAATTTCGACCTTGGAAGAAGATCTGGATCAATTGGAGGAAGCTTCTGTGGAGATTTCAGCTCAAAATTGCGCCGGAACATAACTGTTTGAGGGTTTCGGCAGTATTGTGACCCGATTGCTTGGATCTCACTGTTTGCCATTTCCGTCCATCTGAGCCATCTATAGGGGTCCTCGGGAGTGCTCAGAAAATTTTCAAATCATCATCCCAATCCATTATATTGAGATCGAGGAGTTCGGACTGGATTTCCCAGCTGCGTGCAGTTTGTGAGCTGAGTCGAGATTGAAGCTGTTTTCCAACTGATTTGCGGAGCTGAAGGGGTTCTTGGCTTGCCCTTGTGGGACGACAAGGAGGTTTTGAGGAAAGGGAGAATTGAGGCTTAGTTTCCGTAGCTAATTTCTTTTGTTTTAGCTGTAATTTCCATTTCTGTAGCTTGTTTCATTACTGATTCTATTTCAGAATGTTCAACATTGTTTACTGAATTGTTTTCGCTTAATTAGGTTTCAATTCTTCAAGTTAAGTAGCTAGGGATCTTGTTTAGTGAACGATCGCATTCAATTTCAGTTTATTTCCTATTTCGTTCTTGCGTATCAGTGCTATAGTTGTGTGCCAATTCTGTTCTACTATTTAATTCTGCTCTTGTATCAAGTTTCTGCAATTCGTTTCCATTTCTGCAATTCTGCTTAATTTTTGCATGTTTAAGGGTAGAGTTCCTAAATCTCGGATCAAGTAACAAATTAATCTTTCCAAATCTTTTCTGGTAATTAGCTTTGTTCATTTGATTTCAGCTTGTTTCATTTTCGGTTCAGGTCTGAGTTTTTGCTGCAATCTCTGAAATTCTGCTTCCAATTTCGATTCCTTCACTCATCTATGCATAGCATTTCTTTAGTGGTTTTGTCTTCGAAGTTGTAGGGATCAATTTCAATTCAGCATTGGTCAGTTTGCAATTTCTGCAATTGGTATCAAACCTTCAGCACATCAGTGCTTGAATCAGTCCTTGGAGTAGTTTTCTCTTGCATGCTAAGTTGCTGAAATTTGGCACTTTGTATCAAGTGTAGATTAGGCAGTGATTGGTACCAAGTTATAGGGTACTTTTAGTGTGCTATAGTGTTTGAAATCAACTCGTACTGCATTCATCCATTTCTGAATTTTCTTTGCATTTATTGGCTTCGAAAACTTGTAGCTAGTTTGAGTTGAGTTGTTTGTTTGTCTAATTTCTGAATTTCATAGCTAGCAAGGGTTTCAGTTAGTTTGCTTCCGAAATTTGGTATCTCAGTTTTTGTGCATTTGCTTAGCATTTTGATTTGCATTTGATATCACTTTTGCTTTCCTGTTAATTTTGATTTAGCTGCCTTGGTTGAGTAGGATTCCTATCGGTTGAATACCTTAGTTTCCATCACTTGCTTAGTTCATTAGTTTAGCTCTCTTTCTTTTCATTGCGATTTCATTTCCGATTGCAACCCAAAATCCAAATTTTATTTGAAACCCAAAATTCACAAACGACACATAAACCCAAGCTAGAATCAAACAATCTCAACTAGCCCTAGGAAAATATGACTTGTGGCCCCTTTACTACATTTTCATTCTTTGATAGCAAAAAGGGTTTCCAGCTTACACATATCTAAATTTTGAGACCCACATTTGTGACACCTAGTTAGCGGTTATCAAAATTTTTGGCGTCGTTGCCGGGGAACTACTAGTCGAGTTTGTTTGATTTTTGCTTGTATGCTTATGGACATATCATTTGATTCTATTTTCTTTTGTTTTATCTTTTGAATACGGTTGCTGCCATTTTTCTTGTTTGTTTTGTGCCAGCGCTGCAAGATCAAAATGTTTTCACTAGAGGACTTTAAAGAGATCACAAGTGCACTGTCAGAGTTAAAGTTTTGGGTGAATCATGTGATCCAACAAAGATCCAACAGTCATTCATCTACTTACCAGCCACCATGTCAACAATTTTAGCAGCAAAACCAATGTTTTCAGCATTCCCAGTCGAATTTTCAGCAACCAAACTATCAAATTCAGCAAGGGCAGCCACAATGTCAATCTTTCCAACAATTTTAGCAACCAAATCAGTTTTTTCAGCCACAATATTAGCAATTTCAGCAAGATTTTCAGCCAAGTCAACCAAATTTCCAGCAAACTCAGAATGGGCAGCCACAATTCCAGAGTTTTGAGCAACCAATTCAGCAATTCCAGCCCCAAATTCAGCAACCTTATCAACAAAACCAAGCACCTTTTCAATGAATTCAGCAAGGGTACCAAGATAATTTGAATTACCAGCAACCATATCAATTCCCACAACAATTTCAGCCTTGCAACCAGAATTTTCATCCACAATTTCAACAATTCCAGCAAGATCCCCAGTTTCAAGGTCAGAATTTTCAGCAAGACACTCAGAATTTTCACCCTCAAGCATTTAAACAATTCAATCAACAATGCCAGTCCCAATTTCAGAATTTTCAGAACAATAATTTCCAGCAACATCATCCTTGTTATCAAGATAATTTTCAGTAATTTAATAAGCCCATTCGACCATTTGAGCATCCCCAATAGCTCCAATTTCAGGAGTTCCACACCAATCAAGGAGGTTTTGAGAATCCTAATGAGAATGAGACTCAACAACAAAGAATGGAGGAGATGATTCGACAAATTTTACAATATCAACAAAGGCAACAAAGGCTTCAAGACATCGAAAGAGGCATTAGACAAATTGCTAATCAAATGAATCAAATGCAAGTTCAAAGATCAAGCCAATCACCTCCTCAAGCTACTCAGGATTTTAAGGGGTATGATTATGCATCAGCATTGGGGAATGAAGAGGTTGTTTCAAGTCTAACCACTCCAACTCTAGTATTTCATGAAGAATTTCCAGCATTCCATTTTCCTACTCAAAACAGCCCCGGAGTTGGATTTTTATTAGTTCAAGGTGACTAGTGCATGGACAAATCCGTCTTCAATTGATCTTGAAAATTTGGTGGAAGAAGAAGAAGAAGTCATCAAAATCAGGAAACCTACAGCATGCATCCCTCAGGAAATTCCTGTTCAAAATTCATTTCCAAAATTTTCAACTCAAGAAGAAAAACCAAAAGTCTCCTTACCATTTTTTCAGCACCCAGAGAGGATCCTCCTAGCATTAGCATGAATATTCCAGATGAGACTATTGAGGCAGAGTTAATTGCTGATGATGTTTCATTTGACATAGAGGGAGGAGATTTGAGTACAGATAAGGTTGAAGATGCAATAGAGACAGAGGAATTGGAGGGGATGGATGGAAAAGCATGTGACAGTCTTGAATTCGAAACTGAAGCTTTACAGGACTTTTCTTATCTTTTATTTTGTGATGATATTGTTATTGATGGTCCTAATTTTTCTCATATGGTTGTTGCAGATACTACTGAAGAAGCATGCATGGGAGATGATTTTACAGGTGTAGGGGATTGCACAGAGCCCCAAGGACGACCACCATTGTCTGATACATTAGAAGATTCAGAGGACAAGCCAGAAAGTGTAGGGACATGCATAGTGGAAGTAAGAACCCAAGGATCACATGAGTTAGTTGATGGTCCACCAGAAACTGAGTTTGAAGAGGAGCTTGAACATGATCAGGAAGAGAACACGGATACATCTACTCTTGTAGAACCTCCAGGTATTTTTCAGTACGATCAGGTAAGTATTCCTCCTATTTCTTTGGAAAAATCAATAGAGGTACCTCAAACTGATTTTATTGTTTGTGATACACTTATGGATACATCTTGTGTACAATTTGATTGTAAAAAATTGATAGAGGTACCTAGTGTTGAATTTGTTAAAAGTGAAGCATGTTGGGATACATATCATGAAAATGCTGTTAGTGAAAAATTCTTAGAAGTGCCCGAAATTGATGTTGTTTATTATGATAAATCTCTTGACATATATTATGCTGAAGTTGAGTGTGAAAAACTTATGGAGGCACCTAAATTTGATTTCATTGGTTGTGATACATTGCTTGATACATCTTTTGTGGATATGGATTGTAGAAAATTTTTAGAAGTGCCTGAAATTGATGTTGTTTATTATGATGAATCTCTTTTGCTGAAGTTGAGTGTGAAAAACTCATGGAGGTACCTAAAGTTGATTTCATGGGTTGTAATGCATTGCTTGATACATCTTTTGTGAAAAATAATTGTGAAAAATTCATTGAGGTACCAAGAATTGATTTCATTGGATATGATGCATTTTTGGATACATTTCATGCAGAGACTGTTATTATTTCATTTCTTTTCTTACCCTGCACGCTTGAGAGAGGTACTACATGGTTTTCCAGGGTCCAGAAGATTTTTGGAGTGGGTGCTCCATCTGAACAGACTCCAACCGCCTGGAGGAACTTTCAAAAGGCATCAAGAAGGAGGAGATGATTTAACTTTAATTCGAAGCACTCCACCTCTTACATGGATCTTGTACCTAAATCGACTTCGGCCACCTGAACATTTTTTTTTTTGTAAAGCTCAAGTGTTGGGGAGACATGCACCATGACATAGATCAAATGAAGGAAGCTCTCTCAACTATCCATACTCCTCCACTACCACGATGGAGGCTACTTCTTGGTAGACTCCGTCCACCAGAAATAAAGGGGAGTTTGTTCTTTCTTGTATTTTCTTTCACTTGGATGTTTCATTTTTATGTTTTCTAAAAGTAGAATTTTCTTTTAAATTGAGTCCTTGCTAATAAATGCGTGACTAGAGTAGAATGAATGAATAAATAGACATTGTAAATACCATGTTATTTCTTTTGACACTTTTTCTTGCATGACTATGAATAAATGTATCCCTTTAGGTTAGCCTCATAGCATTTTAGAGTCTCTTGAAAATAAATTAAATTTGATTGTTAAAACTTAGGGTTTGAGCTTATGGATGAATTCTTGGATGCTTGAATACTACTTGGCTTTAGATTCTTAATTGTTGACTTGAGATTAATCATTTGCACCTAGTGAGAATTAGCCTTATTTTTGTGACACACATATGTAATTGTACTTTAGAACTTGCTTAGGTTCTTTCAAAACTATATTTCAATGATTGGATCACATCTATAGAGGCTAATCAATTTGTTTACATTTCCATATCAAATTTTGGCTAAAATCATGTTTATTCTATTTTTCTTTCCTTATTTCTTACTCTTAAACATACTTTTCTATGGATTTGTTTGCTTGGGATGTTTTCTTGATGCTACTTTGCCCGAGACGGACAAAGGATTACGTGTGGGGGAGTGACTAGTGTTTTGGAAATATTTGGTATCAAAGAGGCATTTCATGTCAAGAAAAAAACAATTCTAAAATTACATGTGTAACGCCCATTTTTTTTTCATTAAAGCGGCGTTACGTTAACCTACTTAGGGCATGTAGACATCATAATGCAGTAGAAACATTTACTTACTCCTACATGCACTTACTACCATTTCTAACATCATAACATAGGAACTTAGCATAGTAACTTTATACTTAGCATCATATCATACTTAGCATCATGTCATTCGTAGCATCATGTCATATTTAGCATCATGTCATAGAGTCATACTCAAGCACATAATAGTAAAGGTAAAGTTCTATCATAAAACAAGCAACCATATTGCTCCTTGGCCAAGTCACTATCACACACATTCTTTGATGCCATCCTGCTGCTTCCTTACTGTCCCCTTGCATGATCTGCGGTATAAGAAAATAAGACTATAAGCACACAGGCTTAGTAAGACTCTTTCCTACTCACTAAAACCATTCATCATTCACTCATGAGCATATAAGACATTAACATACTTAGTGCTTTACTTAGAACATAAGCCTTTTCATCACTTAGCACACCTTCGTCATGGCATAAGCATAACTTCATCACATTCATAGCATGGCATAAACATAACCATAAAAACATTCATGGCATGGCACGATACTTGGCATTGACATAAACATCGTAAACATTCATAGCATGGCATAGTGCTTGGCATAAACAGACATAATAAACATAATCTCATAAACATTCTTAGCATGAACCGAAATAAAATCATGGCATCCTAACTTAGCATAACATAATTAAATCATGGCATCATAAATTAATATGGACATAATTAAAATCATCACATTCTAACTTAGCATAAACATAATTAAATCATGGCATCCTAAACTAACATGAACATAAATAAAATCATGGCATCCTACTTATCATAAACCTAATTAAATCATGGCATCTTAAACTAGCATGAACATAAATAAAATCATGGCATTATAAACTAGCATGAACATAATTAAAATCATGGCATTATAAAATAGCATGAACATAAATAAAATCATGGCATTATAAACAAGCATGAACATAAATAAAATCATGGCATTATAAACTAGCATGAACATAAAATCATGGCATCATAATATAGCATAAACATACTTTTCATAGACATACTTTTCATAATCATGCTTTTCATAACCATACTTTACATAACATAATGCATAGCATAGATGGATGCATGAGCAAGTGCATATATCATAAGGATGCTTAGTTTAAAATCATACTTTTCATACACATACTTTTCATAAACATACTTTTTCATAATGAATGCATGGGCAATGCATATATATCATAAGGATGTTTAGTTTAAAATCATACTTTTCATTCACATACTTTTCATTCACATACTTTTCATAAACATACTTTTTCATAATGAATGCATGGGCAATGCATATATATCATAAGGGTGCTTAGTTTAAAATCATACTTTTCATTTCTTAAACATAATCATAACATTCATTGGGCCCTGGCTTGTACCACATTCATTCATCATATGCGTGCATCCCTGAGTAAATACGAGGTAGCTAATCTCGACCTACTAGGGTAAGGACAGCATAGTCGGTAGTCCCCGAACCGAGGCGTTCTTAAGGTGTCCATCCCTGTTGCACAGCTTCGGTAGTGCCAGAACCGTGGACAGCATAGTCGGTAGTCCAGAACCGGGGCGTTCTTAAGGTGCCCATCCCTTGGACCCATACTTCGGTCCGGTACAAGCCCATTCATAATGTAAAAATACTTTACATGCTTCATCATTCATAAGACATTCATGGCATCTTTAACATAGCATAACTTGTTACGGCCCGGCCCGTCTACCGGCCCATTTACCGGTCCTCACGACCGTCGTACCGTCGACCATCGACCGTGCCGTTTAGCATATTTATGCCTTAAAGACATAAGCATCATCTTTCATTCATTCATCATACTTAAACTTCCTTCATCATTTTCATTCTTAGACATGGCATATGTACACATCATTCATAGAACATGATATACATACATATCATTCATAAAACATGGCATATCATTCATAAGACATGGCATACATACATATCATTCATAAATCATGGCATACATACGTATCATTCATAAGACATGGCATACATGCATATTATTCTTAAACATGGCATATCATTCATAAACATGGCATATCATTCATAAACATGGCATATCATTCATAACCATCCATGACCTAACATATAATTCATGACATACAAACTAAGGGTTTGGTTAACATAGAGATTCTTCCATCTTACTTAAACATACCTCATGGTAACCCATACACAAGCATCTTTGTAGGTTTAACACAACCCTAGCCCTAGGTTATGTCCTTGGCCGAAAGCCCCCAAGGAACCCTAGGTCCATGAGACTTCACATAACTTCCCAACTAACCTCTCATACATACATACTAGGCCATAGGAACCATTTGATCCCATACTTAAGGCCAACCCTAATCCTTTAACTCTAATCTTGCTCTTGGCTGAAACTTCAAGGCCATGGGGCATGGAAAAATTTCCATTAAAATCCCCACATCAATTGTTATACACCAACCATACCTTACCATAAGGCCATTTGGGGTCCTCACTTGAAATGAGTCCTAACTTTCCACCCTATTAGGGTACTTGGCCGAAACCTATAGAATCTCTTGGCCATGTGAAAGCTTCACATAATCACCCTCCATCTCTCTTATATCATGATAATACATAAGACATACACTTGGGGTTTTAGACCCAACCCTACCCATGGGGTCTTGTGGTTGGCCGAAACCCTAGGGTATCCTAGGGTACCCCAAAAATTCTCAAAAATTATATTTAACCTATAAACTTCATAAGAATACATTAAACAATATTATCAAGATTTTTAACATCCACATGGACCCTAATACATAGTGGCCGAAACCATAGGGTCTCTAGGGTGCTTGGTTTGGTTCTTTCATGTTGGCCGAAACCCTAGGGTGTCCTAGGGTACTCCAAAAATTCCCAAAAATTTTACTTAACCTCTAAACATCATAAGGGAACATTAAATAACATTATACAGATTTTTAGCATCATTATGGACCCTAAAACATGGTGGCCGAAACCCATAGGGTTTCTAGGGTGTTGATTTTATTCCTTTCATGTTGGCCGAAACCCTAGGGTGTCTTAGGTTACTCCAAAATTTCCCAAATATTATACTTAACCTCTAGACATCATAAGAGAACATTAAAAAACATTATAAAGATTTTTGGCATAATTATAGGCCTTAAAATCCTTGTGGCCGAAACCCATAAACCTAGGATTCTTGATTTTCTTTCCTTTCAACATCAAATCCAAAAACCAACCAATATATCATGCTAAAAATCATGGAAATCATAAGGAACTATTATACCACAGGTGAGGGAGTCTTACCTTGGGTTTCTTGATTTTTCGAACCTTGAGAGAAGAAGAAGATTGCAAAATCTTTGGATCCTTGCCTCCTTGTCCTTGTATCCTTGGAAAACCCTTAGATCTTGGGGATAAGACCTCTTGTGGAGCTTTTCCAAGGGAAAACCCTTCCTTGGGTGTTCGGCTAGGATGAGGGGAGGAAGAGGAAGAATTTGCAAAGTTATGGAAGGAAGAAATAACTCCCAAAACCCCCCTCTTTATAGCCCATTAAGGAGGTAAATGAAAAGTCTCTCCATGACCCTTCATCTTCTTCTATGCCTTAACCAATATCCACTTCATTCCCTCCTAATAATACCTTGCCAGGTGAGTTGGTTAGTGCATACATGGTTGTACAAGAGGTCCAAGGTTCAATCCTTGGTAGTTGCACAATTTTTTTCCACTTATTTTATTTTATTTTTCCTAGTATTTTCGAAAATTCCTTAAAAATTCCCCCATAATTATGTTAATATTTCATATTAAAATCCCTTTATATTTATATAAATTTTCACCTAAAATCCACCAATAATTATGGTACTAAAAAGCCCATATAAGGCCCATTAGTGCACTTTTTCCCCAATTTAAATGAGGAAACATAGATTTTCTAGACCAAACTTCGCATTAATATTTCTAGGTTCCTCAGAAAATTATCTAGTCATGCTTAACATTTTAAGGAAATATTAAGAGAATTTTTCAGGTCGTTACAACATGTGCCAAGAATGAGTTTGAGTGAGTTTGGTGTCAAGAATGAGCAAGAAAGATGGAAGCAATTGGAGATCTAGATTCCGTATTATACTTTGAAGATTCAAGTGGCAAGCAATGGAAAAATCTGCAAGAATGAAATTGGCACGCAAAGCAGAAATTTGTTCCAAAGGGAAGAAAAGAAAAAAAAAATTCTGTTAAGCCATCTTGGGTTAGGAATTGGTTTGGATACAAAAACTGGAAAGTTGGGATTATGGAAGTCAAGATCAGCACTCTGCTAGAAGCTGAATTGAAGCTTTCCGAATCTGAAACCACTGCAGAAATCTGTACCCAAGTGGGAACTAATGAAGAAGATTCTGTGCAAGGAAAATTTTCTGTGAAGCAGGATTTGATCAGAATTACTCTGAATTACAGCTGTACATTGCTCGGAAAACTCAGAACCATATGCTAGAAGCTGAATTGCAGCTGTGAGGAATCAGAAAGTCTGAATTGAGGTTGAATAAAGGCTGGTCAAAAGCTGAAAAATCTGAAACTGAAAAATCTTAGCTGCTGATCAAAAGCTGGGAATCCGAGAATGTTTGACTTGGAGCTGCTGAATGATACAAGCTGAAGGCAAAGTAAGCTGCAAGGTGCTGAAAATCTGTTGGGAGCTGTTGTTGAATCTCTATGTCGGGACAGAAAAAGAAAAAAATCAGTGGAATGCTAGGACTAAGGTTGTGTTCCATAATAACAGTTTCTGCACAAGTTTTGTATCAACTTAAACTGAATTTGGGTTTCCAAGGTTATGAATCAAGGAATGAAGCACACAAATGTGTCACAAAGTGCTGAGAGAAACCACTGTTGATCAAAACAAAAAAAAACAACAAGTGGCTGCCAGGAATTTCAGATTAAAACAGAGAAAAAAAAATTTCTTTGCATTGAGTTGTAGTGGTCGGAACTCAATTTGAAGTGCAGGGACTAAATTCAATACTATGTGATGCTAACTATTGTTAAGGAATCAAAGAGTTTTGCAAGATGTGAAAGCAATGCCGTGGAGCTGAAAGTTTGAAAAAAAAAGAGAATGAAAGAGATAAAATTGGCACAAAATTTGAGTGTTGGCACCATGAAACTAGTGGAGAGATCATCATCCGGATCAAAGCCTTGCCCCATTTCCATTCTGATTTTACTAAAGAGAAAGAAAGCAGTTGATATAAAAAGAAATTCAATTCTGCAGTTCTTAAAAAAAAGAACAAGGAAAAAGAAGGAAGCAAGGTTGGCACGCAATAGCAAAAATTGCCACAATGAGGTCAAGGAAGGTTTCTTCATCCAAATCAAAGGCATTATTCAAGTTTGACTTCACCACACTTTTTATTTCACTTGAAAACTGTAAAGAGAAGCAAAGTACATTGGAAACATTCTTGAGCAACCAAGTCTCCCACTTCATCAAATTGTCTATTTTCTTGGCTTTTACTCCATTTCTTACCATTTTCTATGTCTTTCACTTGTTTTTGTAGATGTGGATCCTAATCATGAATAATGGTCGAGATTAGATAACAAGCAAGCCTATGGTAGTGCAAAAAGTATGTGTGTTTAAGTGAGCTCCACTTTCATCATGAATTTAGAACTCAAGAAGAGAGCCACCAATAATTTCCCTTGAAAGGCTAGTGAGTTAAATTCATCTCAATGAATCACGAAGGATGAAAAGGCTAAGTTGTTGATTTAAGGACGAGATACTAATCTATAGAGCTTAGATTTTTGAGAATTGACAACTCTAGATAATTTCTTTTCACTTATTTTTAATTATGCTTGGAAAGAGTCTAGGGGATACATACTTAGTAGTTTCGCGAGACGCTCAAGCTTAAGTGTGGGGGAGTTGATAAGTGCTATTTTATTGGTTATTTCAGATGCCAAAATCCATATTTGACCCATGTTTTTCTTGCTTAATTGTGAATTTACTCTAGGTTCTAGGACTTAATTTTATTTTGGACTTAATTACAAATCTTTACATATTTGAAATGATTTTGCCACTAAATTGTTGACTTATTTTTGTAGGCATGAAAGGACCATGGACCTAGGGTATACGGGGTCAAACTTGAGTCGGAAGTGGAACCCGATCGAGTGATCAAGTTTCAGATTGATCTGGGTCGTCCGATTCAAAAGCGGCTAGATTTCAGCCATCTGGGACCATCTGAGGCGATCCGAGCTAGGGTTAAGGCTGATCAAGCACTCGGGTCAAGATCTGAGATTTTTATCGAAATCAGAGATCATTCAACCGTTGGATCGAGCTCAGAGGGTTCTAGACTGTCCATCCAAAGAGCAGGTTGATCTGGGCCATCCATTGCAAATCTGGAGGATCCGAGCTACCCCGAGGTAGATCCTGGCCCTTGATCAATATCATCAAAGATTGGTTCAGATCGGATAAAGATCGACCGTTGTATTCATCCAAAACAATCTTAGCCGTTGGTTTCGAAGTATTTATTCAAATTCTCCCCAGGTTGCACGTGGTCATGTCTTCATCGCCGTAGCTGAGCTCTTCGCATTTTTGTCCACTGTTCTTTGTTTTTCTTGCAATTCTCTTCGTTTGAAGGCGTGACCACCTCAATTTCGAACATGGAACAAGATCTGGATCAATTGGAAGAAGCTTCTGTGGAGATTTCAGCTCAAAATTGCGTCGGAACAGAACTGTTTGAGGGTTTGGCAATTTTGTGACCCGATCGCTTGGATCTCACTGTTTTCCATTTCCGTCCATCTGAGTCATCTGTAGGGGTCCTCGGGAGTGCTCAGAAGATTTTCAAATTAACATCGCAATCCATTATATTGAGATCGAGGAGTTCGGACTGGATTTCCCAACTGCGTGCAGTTTGTGAGCCGAGTCAAGATTGAAGCTATTTTCCAAATGATTTACAGAGCTGAAGGGGTTCTTGGCTTGCCCTTGTGTGACGGCAAGGAGGTTTTGAGCTAAGGGTGGATTGAGGCTTAGTTTCCATAGCTAATTTCTTTTGTTTTAGCTGTAATTTCCATTTCTGCAGGTTGTTTCGTTACTGATTCTGTTTCAGAATGTCCAACATCGTTAACTCAATTGTTTTCGCTTAATTAGGTTTCAATTCTTCAAGTTAAGTAGCTAGGGATCTTATTTAGTGAACGATCACATTCAATAACAGTTTATTTCCTATTTCGTTCTTGCGTATCAGTGCTATAGTTGTGTGCCAATTCTGTTCTGCTATTTAATTCTGCTCTTGTATCAAGTTTCTGCAATTCGTTTCCATTTCTGCCATTCTGCTTAATTTTTGCATGTTTAAGGGTAGAGTTCCTAAATCTTGGATCAAGTAACAAATTAATCTTTCCAAATCTTTTCTGGTAATTAGCTTTGTTCATTTGATTTCAACTTGTTTCATTTTCGGTTCAGGTCTGAGTTTTTGCTGCAATATCTGAAATTCTGCTTCCAATTTCGATTCCTTCACTCATCTATGCATAGCATTTCTTTAGTGGTTTTGTCTTTCAAGTTGTAGGGATCAATTTCAATTCAGCATTGGTCAGTTTGCAATTTCTGCAATTGGTATCAAACCTTCAGCACATCAGTGCTTGAATCAGTCCTTGGAGCAGTTTTCTCTTGCGTGCCAAGTTGCTGAAATTCGGCACTTTGTATCAAGTGCAGATTAGGCAGTGATTGGTACCAAGTTATAGGGTACTTTTAATGTGCTATAGTGTTTGAAATCAACTCGTACTACATTCATTCATTTCTGAATTTTCTTTGCATTTGTTGGCTTCGAAAACTTGTAGCTAGTTTGAGTTGAGTTGTTTGTTTGTCTAATTTCTGAATTTCATAGCTAGCAAGGGTTTCAGTTAGTTTGCTTCCGAAATTTGCTATCTCTGTTTTTATGCATTTGCTTAGCATTTTGATTTGCATTTGATATCACTTTTGCTTTCCTGTTAATTTCGATTTAGCTGCCTTGGTTGAGTAGGATTCCTATCGGTTGAATACCTTAGTTGCCATCACTTGCTTAGTTCATTAGTTTAGCACTCTTTCTTTTCATTGCGATTTCATTTCCGATTGCAACCCAAAACCCAAATTTTATTTGAAACCCAAAATTCACAAACGACACATAAACCCAAGCTAGAATCAAACAATCTCAACTAGCCCTAGGAAAAATACGACCTGTGGCCCCTTTACAACGTTTTCATTCTTTGATAGCAAAAAGGGTTTCTAGCTTACACATATCTAAATTTTGAGACCCACATTTGTGACACCTAGTTAGCGGTTATCAGTGCCCCTTTTCGTTGCAGTTGTAACATCGGATCTTCCTTTGCTTTTTACCCTACATCTTATTAAATTTTTTAGTCTTAAAGTATTTGGACAATTTTCTTACCATGCATGTTGCATTTTCATCATTTTCTGAAGAATCCTCTACATGTTGGATCCTCGTCGTGCCTAGGACGATGTTGTCCATTTTTCTTATTTATGCACATCTAGATTCGTGAAGTTCTAGAGTTGAAAAATGTTCATCTACGGTACTTTCCTTAAGGTCCTTAGAAATGTAGTAGGCGTCGATAATTGAACTCCAGTTCGGAGTCCTCGGGAAGGCGTTCAATGTGTACCTTTGCGCATCCCGATTGCTTACCGTTTCTCCTAGATTATTGAGTTCTGTCATCAGCTCCTAATCTTAGCGTGAAGTTGTGCAACTGACTCTCCTTCTTCGTGTTGATGGTTGCTGAGTTGATTCCGAAGCAGATATCTTTTTGCTAATTTGGCTTCGAAGGTACCTTCATGGAGTTCAAGGAACTTCTCCCAAAGTTCCTTCATCGATTGGTAGTTGCTAATTTAGTTGACTTCTTGTGCAGGAAGTACGGTCAGCAGATGGTATTATACTTTTCCATTTGCCACGAAGTCAGTCTATTCCTTTTTAGTCCACAGGCTTTCGTGCTTGGGTTTATTGTCGGAGTCCTTTGGAGCTACAAAATCAATTTTCATTATTAAAATTAATTCAAAATCAATTTTGAAAGAAAACCTACATTTTGCGTTTCCAGCTCGCGAACTCCCCCTCGAACTTGGGCCGGTATATGACTGGTCCAACCATTTTGTAGTTGCTTCAGTCGACGATTAGTCCTTTGAGAGCATCCTTACACTAATACAAATTGAGGGTGATCGAAGGTTGGCAAGAGGGGTTGAATTGCACTTGAAAAAGAAAAAGGATCATTTGTCTAACTGTGACAATGATATTTGTTAGTCCAAGAAGAAATAATAAACATAAAATAAATAGAGCAATCTGAAAGAGAGAGACAATTAATTTTTCTTGATTTACAACCAGGGAGGTTGCTAATCCATTGCTAAATATAGCTTGATTCTCCTGAATATATATCCTTTGGACAGAGAAGCCTCTTACACGTGGAAAGCACAGAAAAAGAAGAAAACATGTGGAAATCTCAAAAAAAGAAGCCTCTTACACGTGGAAAGCTTAGAGTATATATCCTTTGTTTGCTATTGCTTGGAATATGTTGGATTGTTGAAACTGAGCTTCACGGGTCTATTTATAGCCCGGGTGAAAACTATCCATTTGCTGGCGTGGCAGTTATAGGGTGCCCGAGAGGTCTTGGGTGCCTGACATGTGGCCCGAAGCTTTATCCAAAGGAAACAGTCACAAACAACTATAATTAGCCTTCTTAGGCACCTGATACCACACAGGCGCCTAAGTGCTTTGGCGCCCAAACTCCCAGACGCCTGCGAGTTTACGGGCACCCAACAGTCATCTTGGTCAGCCAATGGTGACCAGTCTCCGGCTTGCCTTGCTTCCCCTTCTTGGGTGATTTCGGGCTAACTAGAGTAAAGCTCACCCGAATCCGATTCCGACTTTTCGCCCCTCGAGCGTCCTTCCTCCCGGCTTCTCGTCCCTCGGACACCGCGTGCACCCTTCTCGCTCCACTAGCGTATTCTTACGCAGAGCTCTGCGTCCCTCAGATGCACCGAGTCCGTCGGCTCCCTTTACATGCCATCCTTCTCGACCGTTGCATCTTCCACTTAACTTCCTGCGCATCTAAGTTCCTGTACACTTAGACACAGGGATTAAACATACCAGGACCTAACTTAAATCGGTTGATCACATCAAAATCAACTAGGGGTACTTACACTATGTTGCCGACGTGGACCCTTCAGCCTGTGTGCACCAACTCAATTGAGCCTTGGCTGAGTCACAGGAACACAGGCGCCTGAGACACGTAAGTGTCGCAAGTTGCCTTTTCGATCAGCTGCAACACAAGGATAGAATAACATAATATGCAAATGAAAATGCATGCAATGACAACCAGTGTTGTCCGATCTTGATTTGTAGGTTTCACTAAAATCTTCTTGGTTACAATCCTTCGGAGATGAAGATGATGAAGGCTATAGGGTTTCCCCTAGAGGGGAGAACACTTCTACAAGGAAAGGGGCAAAGCACCGAAACTAAGATGCCTCCACAAGGGATAAAATCCCTTTTATAGCAGGGGGCACAACCCCCTGCTTATCATCGATAGGGCTGGGGTGTGAAGTCAGTTAAGGGGTGGCATGACTATGTCGTGGGTTTCCCAAGTTCCAAGGGACACAACCATGCCTTGGGCTTCTTAGATTCTAGGAGACACGTTCATGCCATATGGCACGACCATGCTAGGGTGGTCTCTAGAAGAGCCACACAACCACGTCATTTGGTATAGCCATGGCAGGTGGCTCTCTAGAAGAGTCACACAACTGTGCTAATTGGCACGACCAAAGCATGTGGCTCTCTAGATGAACCACATAGTCGTGTCAACTGGTAAGGTCCAGGCTACCGGCTTTGCTCTGATGTCTATTTTGCTTCCTTTTTCTCCCTTTTCATTCCAAATCATGTCCTATCAAGGAAAATAAGTAAAGAGCAGTTCTCTGAATTAAAAAAGTAAAAGTTGTTGGTGCCGGAACCACCAGATTGAACCTGGGTTTTGATAATGGCAAAGGGTTCAAAGTTATGGTTAAGTTGTTATCTAATGGATTTGTTTAGTGTGCAGGAATGTCCTAGGTAAGATAGGCATTAAGTCTTAACCTGTAGGGTTGAGCAATATGTCCTGGTCATGGACTAGGGACCAAAGAGCTTACCGAGGGTTGGGCAACAAGTCTTGATCGTGGACTGGGCATCGAAAAGCTGACTGGGGGTTGGGCAATAAGTCCTGGTCGTGGACTAGGCACCGAATTCCTGATCCGGAAGATCGGGTAGTGTCTTAGTTGGTTGGGAGCCGCGGACAGAAGTAGAGACGAGTCGAGGAACGAACATCTCGAGATCCGGCAATCTCGAAGGCTGAGCAAAAGTCCAACCGATGGAGTCGGTTGGCAAAAGATAACTTCTCTTGAGCGGAGTAGGTGAGGACGCTTTCCCCGGAAGAGGGAACAGTAGGCGTCGATTCGACCTAGGGTTCCATTTGGAAGCTCAATGTCAGAACCAAGACAATGCAGGATGCTACATGTACTTAATTTTACTTTTACTACTGTTCTGGAACTAACCCTGGTTGCATGAGCAAAAGGTTGGGTTTCTGCATCCCAGGTGCCTGAGACCTCTCAGGCGCCCGAGAACACAGGCGCCTGTGTCAACACAGGAGGCGCCTGTGTCAACACAGGCGCCTATGTTAACACAGGCGCCCCAGATGGGTAACTCTAGAGGCTGCGAAGTTGAGCTGCGACATCAGCATGGAGGCGCCCGTGAGCAGTCAGGCGCCCCAGACGTCCCTGGCATCCTGGATAATGGGATAGACGTTGGTCGAGTCTGCAGATGAGGGCGCACGCATATAGGCAATGTGGCATGCGCCCTACAACATCAGGGGTGTCCTGGACAACAGTATAAAAGGGGGTCACCCCCTTGCTTCCAGACAACACTTTTTCCAACTCAAGCACTCAAGCGCTCAGTTCTTCCTCAGTGGTCGAGTTCCAAGTGCTAATAACTCTCCAAATTGACGACCTACTGCTCCGGTCTTCAAATTCTTTTTCGGTTGTCGGTATTTTTTTTTAAGTGTATTACTTTAATTCTGTATTCGTGATTCAACTCTTGTAATTATTTTTTGAAATATACAATTGTCCAACGAAAATGGTCAAGGACCGTGGGCCTTGGAGTAGGAGTCGTCATGGACTTCGAACCATGTATAATAAAAAGAGTTAGCATTGCATTAATTTTTTCGCTGCGTAATATTCTTACATATCTAAATGTTTTATCGATATTAACCGCCCCCTATTGATTCTAAACGATCCCACAATTAGCAGATATCAGAGTAATCCAGGACAAGGACATTGGATTGCGGTATAGCATATATTAACGTACCTGAAAAGGACTAGGAATGAAACGACCCAGAAAATTTTCTTAATATTTTCTTTAAAATATTGATCATGTCTAGATAATTTTTCGAGGGACCTAGAGATATTAGTACGAACCTTAGCCTAGAAATCCATGATTTTTCTCATTTAAATTGAGAAACTAAGTACTAATGGGCCTTATATGGGCTTTTTAGTACCATGGATATTGGTAGATTTTAGGTAAAATTTAATATAAATATAAATGGGTTTTAATGAGGAATATTAGCATGATTATGGGTGAGTTTTAAGAGAATTTTCGAAATAATAAAATAAAAGAAAAAAATGATAATAATAAAATAAAAAAATAAAGTGCATGCACCAAGGATTGAACCTTGGACCTCGTGCACCACCATGCATGCACTAACCAATTCACATAGCAAGGGAGTGCTATGAGGGAATGAAGTGGATTTTTGTTCAGGCTAAAGGAGGTGAAGAGTCACCATGAGAGGAGGCACCATGTCTCTTCACTTGTCCCTCTTCATTGTGTATAAATGAGAGATAACTTAACACTTAAGAGTTATTTCTCTTCTCTTCATCCACCAAGCCTCTCCTCTTCTTCTTCTTCATCCTTCTAGCCGAACCCCATCGGAGGGTTTTCCTTTGGGAAATGATCCCAAGAAGGCCTCTCCTTCAAGATCCAAGGTTTTTGTTCAAGGTTACAAAGGCTAGAGGTGGTCAAAAGGCAACAAGGTCTTCATCCTTCTCCCAAATCTAAGGTCTATAACCAAGATAGTCTAAGGTAAGGCTCCCTCACCTGTGGTATAATAGTTGTCCTTGAAGTTTATCATGATATGAAGTTTTGTTTGGGATTTTATGTTGAAAAGGAACCATGAACCCTAATCCTAAACTTTCGGCCACCATAGGTTTTGGGTCCAAGGTGATGTTAAAAACCTCACTCATGCTTTCTAATGTGTTCTCATGATGAATATAGAATAAAATATAATTTGGGGAATTTTTAGGGAACCCTAAGACCCTTTAGGGTTTGGGACCTTCACCATGATTCCATGGTTAGGATTGGACCTAACCCTTCAAGTATGTACCTTGTGTATCCTCATGATACAAGGGGAGGTTGAAGGTGATTTATGTGAATTTTCACAAGGACTTGCAACCTTATATGTTTCGGCCAAGATGAGAAGTAGGCTAAAAGTTAGGGTTTACTTCAAGTGTGGGTTCCAAAGACCCCTATGGTATGGTATGGTTGGTGTTTAATGTTTAATTGGGAATTTTATGAAATTTTTCCATGTGCCCATGGCCTTGCAAGTTTCGGCCAACCCTAAGAAGTAGGGCTAAAAGTTAGGGTTAACCCTAATCATGAGCCCTAATGGGCCTTATAGGTAATGTATGGTTGTTCCTTTTCCTTATGCTACCTTACATGTCATTTGAATGATGGAACTCCTCCCTTACAAGTTTCGGCCAACCCATGTAAATGGGGTTTAGGTGGAGTTAGGGTTTTAAGAATGATGGGTTATGGCTTATTATGATGTGTATATAAAGGTTCAAGCATGTGGTAGAAATTAAGTTACCTATGACCCTATCCTTAAGTACTATGTTTCATGTTGGTCTGTTTATGTTAGATGTCATGCTTAATAGGGTTTATTCATGAATGTCTTATGTTATATGCCATGCACTTAGATAGTCTGTAGCATATTTATAGAAGTCCTACCTATGCATGCTTGTGATGGATACTATGCTTATGTACGAAATGCAATGCTTACCTTATGTATCATGATCATGCAAGCTCTATGGAATAGGATGATGGTCTATGTACACATGTCATGTTCTATGAATATAATGCAATGCTTACCTTATATGCCATGATCATGCAAGCGCTATGAACAAGAATGATGTTTTATGTAAGCATGCCATGTTTTATGAATAAAGTTAATGCAAGCACTATGAACAAGAATAATGTTTTATGTAAGCATGCCATGTTTTATGAAAAAAGTTAATGCAAGCACTATGAACAAGAATGATGTTTTATTTAAGCATGCCATGTTTTATGAATGAAGATAATGCTTATGCTTTTAAGGCATAATGATGCTAAGCATTAAGTATGAACAATGAAAGGTCAAGTATGCTTTATGTCATGTTTCATGTAACAAAGCTATGTTATGTCTAACGATTCTATGAATGTCTTATGAATGAGGAAGCATGTAAAGTTATTTTACCTTATGAATGGGCTTGTACCGGACTGATGTATGGTTCCAAGGGATGGGCACCTTAAGAACACCCCGGTTCTGAACTACCTACTATGTTGTCCACTGTTCTGGGACTACCGAAGCTGTCCAACAGGGGTGGGCACCTTATGAACACCCCGGTTCTAGACTACCGTCTATGCTATCCATGGTTCTGGGACTACCGTAGCTGTCCTTACCCTAGTAGGTCGAGACTAGCTACCACGTATTTACTTAGGGATGCGCGCACATGATGTATGTATGTGGTACAAGTCGGGGACCCCAATAATGTGATGATTATGTTTAAGTATTTAAAAGTATGATTTTAAAAGTTAAGCATCCTTATGTATATGCATTTGACTCATGCATTCATTCATGTTATGCATTATGCCAGGATAGTAATGTTTTATGCTTATGTTTCATGTTAAAAATTATGCATTATAGTTAACGTCTTATGTTTATGTTTATGTTAAGAAGATGCCCATATGCTATGTCAGAAATCATGCCATGTTAAGTTTACTTATATTCATGTTTATGCCATGTATCATGCCATGTTAAGTATATTTATATTTATGTTTATGCCATGTTAAGTATACTTATATTCATGTTTATGCTATGTATCATGCAATGTTAAGTACATTTATATTTATGTTTATGCCACGTATCATGCCAAGTTAAGTATACTTATATTCATGTTTATGCCATGTTAAGTATACTTATATCTATGTTTATGCCATGTCTCATGCCATGTTAAATGTATTTTACGTTTATGTACTATGCAAGTACTATGTCATGCTAACTGATTTTAGATGCTTATGTCCTATATAAAGCACCAAGTTATGTTCATGTTTCGTGTGCTTATGATTAATTTGATGAATGGTTTTAGTGAGTAGAAAAGAGTCTTACTAAGCCTATGTGCTTATAGTCTTATGTTCCTTATACCGCAGATTAAGCAGGAGGACGATGAGGAAGCAGCAGGAGGGGCAGGAACGTGTGTGTGGTAGTGACTTGGCCAAGAAAAAGATATATTTACAAGTCTTATGCTAAAACTTTACGTTTGCTACTTATGTGCCTATGGATGGCTTATGTGACTTCATGACATGATGATAAGCACGATGTTAATAATGCTAAGTTCCCATGTCACTATGTTAGGAAGGATAGCTAGGTGCATGTATGTATAAGTTTAACTTATTCCGCTGCATTACGATGTTCACATGCCCCTACGTATGTTAGCGTAACGCCGCTTTAGGAAAAAAAAGCGGGCGTTACATGTTGGTATCAACTACACACACATCAAGCCTTCTTCCTGCCGCTTCCAAGTAAGTACCTCTCTGCATATCTTATAATAGTAAGCACTTTTATGATATTTTATGATTTTATAATATGCAAGTATGAACGATGTTTTATGATGAAAAGTACTTTAGGATATGAAACTATAAACAATATTTTTTTTTCCTCCTTTTATGAATCAAATACCTTAGAGTGATATAGGGGTAGGAAAAAAAAACTAGGTTAGTAACTACTAAAGTAAAGGAAACCGATTTTTCTTACCTTGTGTGCTTCTCTCTATGTATATTTGTGAATTGAAAAAAAAACTAGTTCTGTACTGGTTTGTCAGTTCTGTACTGACTGTGATTTTTTTTGAATTCCAGATGTTGCATGAGATCGGCACCACGAGTCGTTATCATGGGCGGAGTCGTGAGCTGGTGGAGCAAATAGAAGAGGTGGAGTATTATCCGGTCCTTGGGATCCAAGGCAATATGGGGAAGTTGGACCGATTGTTCTGGAAACTCGAGCAGGAAGGGTTTCCAATCATGGATGACCATAGGATTGGAGCGCTGCTTCGTTCATTGCCCAATCGTGCGAGAGATGTTGCTTGTCAGATCTGGGGGCAGCAAGAATGTCGTATTTCATATACGGAATTATGTAGGCAACTTCTTTACCATGAGTTTCCGGAGGATCTGGGGGACTCTGAGGAAGATCCCGAGATGTACGAGGAGGATCCCGATGTAACGCCCACTTTTTTTTTCTTTTTCCTAAAGCGGCGTTACGTTAACATACTTAGGGCATGTAGACATCATAATGCATCGAAAACTTTTAACTTACACCTACATGCACTTACTACCCTTCCTAACATCGTAACATGGGAACTTGGCATATTAACTTTATACCTAACATCATATCACGTCATACATAGCATCATGTCATACTTATCAACATGTCATTCTTAGCATCATGTCATACATAGCATCATGTCATAGAGTCACATTCAAGCACATACTAGTAAAGATAAAGTTCTATCATAAAACGAGCAAACATATGGTCTCGTGGCCAAGTCACTATCACACACATACTTTATTGCCCTCCTGCTGCTTCCTTACGGTCCCCTTGCGAGATCTGCGGTATAAGGAAAATAAGACTATAAGTACACAGGCTTAGTAAGACTCTTTCCTACTCACTAAAATCATTCATCACTTAATCATGAGCATTTTAAACATTAACATACTTAGTTCTTTACTCAGCACATAAGTCTTTATGAGCACTTAGCATACATTTGACTTGACTTGAACATAACATAATCATTTTCGTAGCATAGCATATACATAAACATAAAAACATTCATGGCTTGGCATAACACTTAGCATAGACATAACCATCATAAACATTCATAGCATGGCATAATACTTGGCATAGACATAAACATAATAACATAACCTCATAACATTCCTAACCTGAACCTAAATAAAATCATAGCATCCTAACTTAGCATAAACACAATTAAATCATGGCATCATAACTTAGCATTGACATAAATAAAATCATAGCATTCTAACCTAGCATAAACATAATTAAATCATGGCATTCTAACCTAGCATAAACATAATTAAATCATGGCATCCTAAACTATCATGAACATGAATAAAATCATGGCATTCTAACTTAGCATAAACATAATTATATCATCGCATCCTAAACTATCATGAACATAAATAAAATCATGGCATTCTAACCTAGCATAAACATAATTAAATCATGACATCCTAAACTATCATGAACATAAATAAAATCATGGCATCACAATTAACATGAACATACTTTGCATTAACATACCTTGCATAAACATGTTTTTCATAAATATTCTTTTCATAAACATACATTTCATAACATAATGCATAACATGGATGGATGCATGGACAAATGCATATATTATAAGGATGCTTAGTTTAAAATCATACTTTTCATTACTTAAACATAATCATATCATTCATTGGACCCTGGCTTGTACCACATTCATTCATCATATGCGCGCATCCCTAAGTAAATACGAGGTAGCTAATCTCGACCTACTAGGGTAAGGACAACTTCATCGGTAGTCTCGAACCGTAAGGGCAGCTTCATCGGTAGTCCCGAACCGTGGACAGCTTCATCGGTAGTCCAGAACCGTGGACCTTACTTAGGTCCGGTACAAGCCCATAAAATAAAATAAAATGCTTTCACATGCTTTTTCATTCATCAGCATTCATAACATATTCATTCATTCATCATATTTGACATCATCATTATGCCTTAAAGGCACCATCATTCATAGCATATTCATTCATTCATCATACTTAAACTTCATTCATCATTTTCATTCTTAGACATGGCATATGTACACATCATTCATAAAGCATGGCATACATACAATTCATTCATAAACATGGCATACCTACACATCATTCATAATACATGACATACTTACATATTATGTTGGGACCGGGTGCATGTTGACAAGGATACGAGTTCGTAAAATTTTAAATTTTTACGTGCAGCGGAAGAATTTGCATAAAATAATTTCCTAAATTATTTTAACTTCGTATCTAGCATGCAATCTTATGGTGTATTGACATAATCATAAAATAAAACTTTGCGGAAAAGTAAACTAATTTACTTTATACCTTTCGTAACTCGAAGAAAGGGACGAGATCCAACCGTAGCGTCCCTTGGAAGCTCCGCCTCTATTCGCATCCACGCCGAGTTCTCTTCGGGATGACTTCGCAAAGTCACGAGTTTTGTGCCAACGAGACTACTAGATCCTCCGAAGGCACAACTAGAAGACAAGAGAAAAGATAGGAAACTAACCACCAAGTTAACGGTATCAAAATTCCGAGAAGGAGAGAGATGTGATCCGCTTCTTCTTCTTCTTGTTTGGCTTCTCCTTGGTGATCCTTGCTCACGCCAACCACTTGGAGGGATGAGGTTGCGCCGACCCTAACTTGGACAAGGGGAGCCGGCCCTAATCTTCAAGGAGGGCGCCGGCCCTAAGGGGAAGAGAGGGAGAAGAGAATAAGAGAGAGAGAGGGAGAGAGTTAATCTCTTGATCTCTATTTCGATTAGAACTAAGGGCTTGCCTTTGGTTCCTATATATAGTAGCATCTCCCTTGCCAAGTCTCCCTCTTAACGGAATTAGTTATCATAAGAAATTTATCCTATAAATTCTCTTATGAATTATTCCGTTTAAACCAAGTTTTATTATAACTAACTTTATAATAAAACTAATTAGTTATCATAAGAAATTTATCCTATAAATTCTCTTATGAATTATTCCGTTTAAACCAAGTTTTATTATAACTAACTTTATAATAAAATTAATTAGTTATCATAAGAAATTTATCCTATAAATTCTCTTATGAATTTTATTATAACTAACTTTATAATAAAACTAATTAATCTCCCCTTTTATTATGGAATAAATTTTATAAGAAATTTATAATCTTTCTTATTATGGAAAAATCAATTCATAATTGATTTTATAAAATTAAAATAAACCATTTCATGGATCATTTTAATTTCAATAAAAAGAATAAATTTCTATAAATTTATTTATATAAATTTCTTTACACAAATTTATTTATCCATAATTTATAAAACAAATTGGACTAGATTTATTTTATTAATTAAACCAATTAAATTGGTTTCTTCCCTTTAATGTGGCCGGCTAACCCAAGGGGTTTGACACCCTCTTTGGCCGGCCAAACCAAGCTGAGCCGATCGCGAATTAAACTCATTTAATTCGCCCAATAAGCCTTCAAAAGACTTAGCCATTTTAGCTTCCATTGCGCCTCTGATAAACTCAGATTCGACTTATTTCTCTTGATCGGAAAATCCAATTTTCAATTCGTTTTAAATCCCTCAGATTACCCGTAGTGCGTGTGACTAAATAGGCTTTCGATTTATGTTGGCCGTCTATAATCAACAAATTATAGAACGATAATGAGTGGCACCTAGTAGTACATCATGACCCCCAATTAATCGAAAGATCAATGGTTGACCTCAGAAAGAATTCCGAAACCCTTCAGCAGCTCTAATGAATCGTGCCTCATTCCCTTCACCATCTTATACCCACTTGGTTCAGGACACGGTCTATTTGTGTCAGTCCCCACTAGGCTGACTACGTCACACCTAGCCCAAGTAATGTCTTTCTCGTCCTTTGGATTTCTAATTACTCTCATGTATTTTAGAGACTCGCACTCCAAACATGATATACTCTGGCCAGAGGTTTTGAGTAACAATCCGACGATAGGCCTGGGTATACATCTCCTCGCAAGGAGTGGTGAATCCTTTGTAGGCTGTTCAAACATCTTCGGGCACTTTGGCTTATACCCAATCATCCTGGGTCCACACCTCCTTGGAGATGCTTGCTTAAGATGTTAAAGTATAAGTCTCCATGACCAAGATGACTTGAACACCGCAAGTCAAAGGAACATCGCACTTAAGCCGTAGTAAGAACTTCATTGAAATTTTTATAGATAGATTCCATATGAAGTCTTACAGCTAGTCACTCCAATGAACTAGTTCCCTTAACTAGCATCCATGTTTATCTCCGGACATCCCAATGTCACCAGCCAGTGAGAATCAGCTGATTAGAGAATAACCCATGCTAGTCTCAACAGAATTGATAGTGTCCATTTTTATCAATTCATCGACTAGGGATATTTTCAATACTTCACATTTGCACATTTAGAGATAATCACTAGTTGTGATCCCATCACAAATTCTCTTATGCTGTGAGTTGTATTGCGGACATTCAGTAGATGTGTTTAAGATCTCAATCAAATACACAAGCATGTATACTCAAATAGTGAATTGTCATTTATTAAAATAAATGTTTTACAATCATAAGGCGATTGCCTTAGGACACTTCTCTCATATCACTAACATATTATTCATAAAACATGGCACATGCCTTAACAATTTAGAACCTAATCATATAATTCATGACATATACACTAATGGTTTGGTAAACATAGAGATTCTTCCATTTTACTTAAACATACATCTTGGTAACCCATACACAAGCATCTTTGTAGGTTTAACCCTACCCTAGCCCTAGGTTATGTCCTTGGCCGAAAGTCCCCAAGGAACCCTAGGTCCATGAAACTTCACATAACTTCCCAACCAACATCTCATACATACATACTAGGCCATAGGAACCATTTGATCCCATACTTAAGGCCTACCCTAATCCTTTAACCCTAGTCTTGCTTTTGGCCGAAACTTCAAGGCCATGGGGCATGGAAAACTTTCCATTAAAATCCCACCATAGGGCCATTTGGGGCCCTTACTTGAAATGAGTCCTAACTTTCCACCCTATTAAGGTACTTGGCCGAAACCTATAGGGTCTCTAGGCCATGTGAAACATTCACATAAATACCCTCCATCTCCCCTATATCATGACAATACATAAAACCAATACTTGAGGTTTTAAACCCAACCCTACACAAGGTTTCTTGTTGTTGGCCGAAACCCTAGGGTATCCTAGGGTACCCCAAAAATTTCCAAAAATTATACTTAATCTCTAAACATCATAAGGGAACATTAAATAACATTATAAAGATTTTTAGCATCATCATGGACCCTAAAACATTGTGGTCCACCTAAAATTCACCAATAATTTTGGTACTAAAAAGCCCATATAAGGCCCATTTGTGCCCTTTTTCCCAATTTAAATGAGAAAACATGGATTTTCTAGAACAAAGTTCGTATTATTATTTCTAGGTTCCTCGGAAAATTATCTAGACATGCTCAATATTTAAGGAATTATTAATAGAATTTTTCGGGTTGTTATAATCCCCCATACCTCGTGAAAGTTCGTCCTCGAACTTAGAACAATTCCGGGTACTTGCGCCTCATCTCGTCCTCGTGTTCCCAGGTAGCTTCCTCGAACCGCTGGCTTTGCCATAAGACCTTGACCAAGGGTACCTCCTTACTCCTCAGCTTCTTGACCTCCCTATCCAAAATCTGGATGGGTCTGCTCTCATAACTTAGGTCCTCTTGCACTTGCACTGTCTGCGGCTCGATCACTTGGTCTATATTTGAGATACACTTTTTAAGTAGGGACACATGGAATACGTTATGGATAGCTGACATCTCTGGAGGCAGCTCTAACTCGTAAGCCACCTTACCAACTCTTTTCAGAATCAGGTACGGCCCCACATAGCGTGGACTTAATTTTCCTTTATTCCCAAATCTTGTCACCCCCTTCATAGGAGCCACCTTCAGAAACACCCAATCTCCGACACTAAATTCCAGTGGTCTACGCCGAACATCGGCATAACTCTTTTGTCGGCTCTGAGCAGTTTCTATCCGTTGTTGAATATTCTGTATAGCTCGGGTGGTACTATCTATGACATCCGTTGTGAGCCTCATTTCCTTCTTTTCACCACCCTCATACCAACAGATCGGAGACCTACATCTCCTCCCATACAATGCTTCATAAGGTGTCATTCCAATAGTAGCTTGGTAGCTATTGTTGTATGCGAATTCCGCTAAACATAGATATCGACACCAGCTTCCTTTGAAATCCAGGGCACAAGCTCTCAACATATCTTCTAGTATTTGATTCACCCGTTCAGTTTGCCCGTCAGTCTGCGGGTGAAAGGCGGTGCTAAATCACAATTTAGTGCCGAGAGACTTGTGAATACACCCCCAAAAATGCGAAGTAAAGCGACCATCCCTATCTGAGATGATGGTCTTGGGAACTCCATGAAGTCTGATTATCTCCTTAACATATAATTGAGCCAGTTGCTCAATCGAATAAGTCATCTTGATTGCTAAGAAGTGAGCAGACTTAGTCAACCTGTCCACAATGACCCATATCGCATCGTATCCATTTGTAGTCCGGGGAAGTCCTGAAATGAAATCCATTGAGATATCCTCCCATTTCCACTCCGGAATTGGAAGTGGTTGTAGAACTCCTCCGGGTCGTTGGTGTTCTGCTTTCACTTGCTGGCAAGTCATGCAAGTACTGACATGCTAAGCCACATCTCTCTTCATACCGGACCACCAGAACTTTTCTTTCAAATCTTGATACATCTTGGTGGATCCTGGATGCATCGAATAAGGGGTTCCGTGAGCTTCCGCTAGTATTCCCCTTCGAAGCTCCGAATCATTAGGAATACATAGACGATCCCTAAGGTATAGTACCCCCCCTTTAGCGATATGAAAACCATCGCCCTTTCCTTCTAGGATCTCCTGTTTTATTTTCTGAAGACTCAGATCACTATTCTATTTTTCCAATATATCCCCAAACAGCGTGGGTGATATTGTCATGGTGCAAAGTTGTCCGGTGATGACCTCGACCCCAAAATTAATCATTTCTCTTTCGAGTGGTCGAGGTAGTCTAGATATAGACATCAAAGTGGCACTTGACTTCCGGCTGAGTGCATCGGCCACTTTGTTTGCCTTCCCTGGATGGTAGAAGATCTCGCAGTCATAGTCCTTCACCAACTCAAGCCATCGGCGTTGTCTCATATTCAGGTCTTTCTGAGTGAAGAAATATCGCAGACTCTGGTGGTCTGTATAAATTCGACACTGCGCTCCGTACAGATAATGCCTCCATATCTTAAGAGCGAAGACCACCGTGGCCAGTTCTAGATCATGAGTGGGGTAATTCTGTTCGTACTCCTTGAGTTGCCTAGAGGCGTAGGCAATAACCATTCCATTCTGCATAAGTACAGCTCCAAGTCCCAGTTTTGAGGCATCACTATACATATCAAAGCTCTGATTGCATTCTGGAAGGGTAAGAATTGGAGCACTGGTAAGCCTCGTCTTTAGTTCCAAGAAAATCCTTTCACAGTTTTCTGTCCATTCGTACTTCCTATCCTTCCGGGTGAGAGCCGTTAAAGGGGCTGCAATCTTCGAGAAGTCCTCCACAAATTTTCTATAATAACCTGCCAGCCCAAGAAAACTCCGGATTTCGCTAGCGTTCTTCGGCCGACCCCAGTTGTTCACGGCTTCAATCTTTACTGGATCCACCATAATCCCATCTTTGGAAATGATATGGCCCAAAAAGCCCACTTGATCAAGCCAGAACTCACATTTGGAAAATTTTGCGTACAATTGCTTTTCCCGAAGGATCTCCAATAGTATCTTCAGGTGCTCAGCGTGCTCTTCCTGGGTCCTCGAATAAATAAGGAAATCATCGATGAAGACGATCATAAATTTGTCGAGAAACGATGAGAATACTCGATTCATCAGGTCCATAAACATAGCAGGAGCATTCGTCATACCAAAGGGCATAACCACAAACTCAAAATGCCCATACCTTGTTCGGAAAGCCATCTTTGGGATATCCTCCTGTTTGACTCTAACTTGATGATAGCCATACCTCAAATCAATTTTTGAGAAAACAGTGGCTCCCTTTAATTGATCAAACAGGTCATCTATCCTGGGAAGGGGATTCCTATTCTTGATCGTTACGTTGTTCAGTGCTCGGTAATCTATGCACATTCGCATAGATCCGTCTTTCTTCCTCACAAACAGCACCGGAGCTCCCCACGGGGAATGACTAGGGCGAATAAATCCCTTATCCAGCAACTCCTGTAACTGTTCCTGAAGCTCCTTTAATTCAACCGGCGCCATACGGTAAGGTGCCTTGGAGATCGGGTTGGTACCAGGAACCAATTCAATCTCAAATTCCACCTCCCTATCAGGGGCTAATCCTAGTAACTCATCTGGGAAAACCTCTGGGTAATCGCATACCACCCGGACGTCTTCCCGCCTCGGGTCCTTCACCTGACTGGCATCACCCACATATGCTAGAAATCCAGTACATCCTTTGTCTAACATCTTCTGAGCTTGGAGAGTTGATAAATATTTCCTGGTTCTTTTCCTTGCCTCTCCGATGAATTCGAACATATAACCTGCCTCAGGTCGAAAGACCACCTTTCGCTTACGACACTCAATAGAAGCACCGTATTTACTCAGGAAATCCATTCCCATTATAACCTCAAAATCTTGCATGTCGAGTACTATCAGATCGCAATAAAGTTCCCTTCCTGCGATTCCGACCGGCACCGCATGCAGCACATGAGTGGATGTCATTATTTCCCCCGAAGGTAGAGTTGTTAAGAACCTGCAGTCTAACACTTGCGGAAGCCTATCTATCTTCTTGGTATATGGTACCGAAATGAACGAGTGTGTTGCCCCAGTATCAAATAATGCAGTAACACACTGACTGAAAATAAGTATCTGACCTGTGACAACCGTAGAAGCTTCCGCAGCGTCCTCCTTGGTAATTGAGAAAACCCTGGCATTTGTCTCTATTGGAGGGGCCTCCAACAGCGGGGTACTCTCCAGCTCAACTGGCATGCAGTGTAATTTTGCTGGTGCCCCCTGGTCCTGGGCTAGTGGTTGGGGAGAGGCCTGGTTCTTGGTAGGATAGTAAGCCGCCATATGCCCTTCCACACCACAAATGTAACACCGGTTCGTACCCTTGCGACATTCCCCGGAGTGGTTTTTCCCGCATGTTGCGCATGGGGAAGGCTTGGGCTGTTTATTTGATGGGCCCCCTTGAGAGTTGTTCCATGGCTTTCGTTTACCACCTTGATCTCCCTTCCAATTAGCTTGGGTGTTCTGGGACTTTTGTCCTCCTAGCAATCATTAATGGAAGGAACATTAAGGGTAATGAGCGAACGAATCGAGTATCTTGTAATGAACTTGATTCTTACTTTCATTCATCACCTTCCTTTGCTGATTGATACTATTCAGATAGTGCTCAGTGAGTAAAGCACTACTAAACAGTTCCTCGGCGGTCTGGGGCCTGTTAACTCCACCAGCCACGTTCAGAGATTTTTCGGGCCGTAACATCTTCAGCATAATTCGGACCCTCTCTTTCTCTGTGCGGACCAGCTCAGGGTACAGATGGGCCAGTCGATTAAATTTCTTCACGGCTTCGTTGACCGAGAGGTTGCCCTACCGGAATTCTGTAAACTCGTCGTAGTGTTTGGTTGTAACCCGCATATTGAAGAATTCTTCAAAGAATTCTGATTCGAAGTCGGCCCACGCCATCTGGTTTACTTGTCTCATGGTCCTGACCCTCTCCCACCACATTCTGGCATCCCCAGACAGGCAGAATGATGCGCACTTGACCTTCTCATGCTCAGGCCAGTCCAGCAATTCCAGTGTACTTTCCACCGTCTTGAACCATGCCTGGGCGTCCCGTGGTTCACCGGTACCCGAGAAATTCTCCGGTTTCAATCTTAACCACTGGATCAAATAAGCCTCCTGTCGTGCCACAGTGGTCGAGCTCGGTGGAGGAGTGTGTGTAACCGTAGGCGCCACAGGCGCGGCAGTCTGGTTCACTGGTGGAGTAGTAGAATTTTCCTGTTGGTTCATTAAGGTGTTAATAGTTTGCTGCTGCTCGGTAACCTGACGTTGGAGCTGGGTTACTAGTTGCATCAGGTCAGGCGTTGGAGTTGTCTCGTTAAGCCGGTTACTCTGTCTTCTAGCCATGCTTTTCTTCACCAAAGACAAGTTTGGCTAATATCAGTTTCCTTTTTTTTTATACCCGTATTATTCTAATTATTTAATTCATAAGAGAAGATAAAATATCGTTCATCATTACATATCTTAAGGTACCTTTCATCATAACTATCGTTGCTACTTGCATATCTTAAAATCATAAAACATCTTACTACTATCAGATATGCAAAGGGGTACTTACTTGGAAGCGGCAGGAAGAGAGATTGATATGTGTGTAGTGAGATGGTTACTGCTCTGATACCAACTTGTAACGCCCGCTTTTTTTTTTCTTTTTCCTAAAGCGGCGTTACGTTAACATACTTAGGGCATGTAGACATCATAATGCAACGGAAACTTTTAACTTATACCTACATGCACTTACTACCCTTCCTAACATCATAACATGGGAACTTGGCATATTAACTTTATACCTAACATCATATCACGTCATACTTAGCATCATGTCATACTTATCATCATGTCATTCTTAGCATCATGTCATACATAGCATCATGTCATAGAGTCACATTCAAGCACATACTAGTAAAGGTAAAGTTCTATCATAAAACGAGCAAACATATGGTCTCGTGGCCAAGTCACTATCACACACATACTTTATTGCCCTCCTGCTGCTTCCTTACGGTCCCCTTGCGCGATCTGCGGTATAAGGAAAATATGACTATAAGCACACAGGCTTAGTAAGACTCTTTCCTACTCACTAAAACCATTCATCACTTAATCATGAGCTTCTTAAACATTAACATACTTAGTGCTTTACTCAGCACATAAGTCTTTATGAGCACTTAGCATACATTTGACTTGACTTGAACATAACTTAATCATTTTCATAGCATAGCATATACATAAACATAAAAACATTCATGGCTTGGCATAACACATAGCATAGACATAACCATCATAAACATTCATAGCATGGCATAATACTTGGCATAGACATAAACATAATAACATAACCTCATAACATTCCTAACCTGAACCTAAATAAAATCATGGCATCCTAACTTAGCATAAACACAATTAAATCATGGCATCATAACTTAGCATGGACATAAATAAAATCATAGCATTCTAACCTAGCATAAACATAATTAAATCATGGCATTCTAACCTAGCATAAACATAATTAAATCATGGCATCCTAAACTATCATGAACATGAATAAAATCATGACATTCTAACTTAGCATAAACATAATTATATCATCGCATCCTAAACTATCATGAACATAAATAAAATCATGGCATTCTAACCTAGCATAAACATAATTAAATCATGGCATCCTAAACTATCATGAACATAAATAAAATCATGGCATCACAATTAACATGAACATACTTTGCATTAACATACCTTGCATAAACATGTTTTTCATAAATATTCTTTTCACAAACATACTTTTCATAACATAATGCATAATATGGATGGATGCATGGACAAATGCATATATTATAAGGATGCTTAGTTTAAAATTATACTTTTCATTACTTAAACATAATCATATCATTCATTGGGCCCTGGCTTGTACCACATTCATTCATCATATGCGCGCATCCCTAAGTAAATACGAGGTAGCAAATCTCGACCTACTAGGGTAAGGACAACTTCATCGGTAGTCCTGAACCATGGACAGCTTCATCGGTAGTCCAGAACCGTGGACCTTACTTAGGTCCGGTACAAGCCCATAAAATAAAATAAAATGCTTTCACATGCTTTTTCATTCATCATCATTCATAACATATTCATTCATTCATCATACTTGACATCATCATTATGCCTTAAAGGCACCATCATTCATAGCATATTCATTCATTCATCATACTTAAACTTCATTCATCATTTTCATTCTTAGACATGGCATATGTACACATCATTCATAAAGCATGGCATACATACAATTCATTCATAAACATGGCATACCTACACATCATTCATAAGACATGGCATACTTACATATTATTCATAAAACATGGCACATGCCTTAACCATTTAGAACCTAATCATATAATTCATGACATATACACTAATGGTTTGGTTAACATAGAGATTCTTCCATTTTACTTAAACATACCTCTTGGTAACCCATACACAAGCATCTTTATAGGTTTAACCCAACCCTAGCCCTAGGTTATGTCCTTGGCCGAAAGTCCCCAAGGAACCCTAGGTCCTTGAAACATCACATAACTTCCCAACCAACATCTCATACATACATACTAGGCCATAGGAACCATTTGATCCCATACTTAAGGCCTACCCTAATCCTTTAACCCTAGTCTTGCTTTTGGCCGAAACTTCAAGGCCATGGGGCATGAAAAAATTTCCATTAAAATCCTCAAATCAATTGTTATACACCAACCATACCTTACCATAGGGCCATTTGGGGCCCTTACTTGAAATGAGTCCTAACTTTCCACCCTATTAGGGTACTTGGCCAAAACCTATAGAGTCTCTAGGCTATATGAAACATTCACATAAATACCCTCCATCTCCCCTATATCATGACAATACATAAAACCAATACTTGAGGTTTTAAACCCAACCCTACACAAGGGTTCTTGTTGTTGGCCGAAACCCTAGGGTATCCTAGGGTACCCCAAAAATTCCCAAAAATTTTACTTAATCTCTAAACATCATAAGGGAACATTAAATAACATTATAAAGATTTTTAGCATCATCATGGACCCTAAAACATTGTGGCCAAAACCCATAGGGTCCCTTGGGTGCTTGATTTTATTTCTTTCAACCTCAAGTCCAAAAAACCAACCAATAAATCATGCTAAAATATAAAGAACTATTATACCACAGGTGAGGGAGTCTTACCTTGGGTTTCTTAATTTTTCGAACCTTGAAAGAGAAGAAGATTGCAAAATCTTTGGACCCTTGAACCCCCCTTGTCCTTGTATCCTTGGAAAACCCTTAGATCTTGGAGATGAGACCTCTTGTGGAGCTTTTCCAAGGGAGAACCCTTCCTTTGGTGTTCGTCTAGGATGAGGGGAGGAGGAGGAAGAAAATGCAAAGTAATGAAAGGAAGAAGTAACTCCCAAACCCCACTCTTTATAACTCATCAAGGAGGCAAATGAAGAGTCTCTCCATGACCCTTCATCTTCTTCTAAGCCTTAACCAATATCCATTTCATTCCCTCATAACATTCCCTTGCTAGATGAGTTGGTTAAAGCATATATGGTTGTACAAGAGGTCCAAGGTTCAATCCTTGGTAGATACACAATTTTTTCCCACTTATTTTATTTTATTTTTCTAGTATTTTCGAAAATCCCTTAAAAATTCTCCCATAATTATGTTAATATTTCTTATTAAAAATCCCTTCATATTTCTATAATTTTCCACCTAAAATTCACCAATAATTTTGGTATTAAAAAGCCCATATAAGGCCCATTTGTGCCCTTTTTCCCAATTTAAATGAGAAAACATAGATTTTCTAGACCAAAGTTCGCATTATTATTTCTAGGTTCCTCGGAAAATTATCTAGACATGCTCAATATTTAAGGAATTATTAAGAGAATTTTTCGGGTCGTTACACCCGAGATGTATGAGGAGGATCTCGAGATGTATGAGGACCCCGAGATGTATGAGGAAGATCCCCAGATGCTCGAGATGTTTGAGGAAGACCCGATGATTGAGGAAGACCCCGAGATGCTTGAGGATGATCCCGAGATGCTCGAGATGTTTGAGGAAAACCCCGGGATGCTCGAGGAAGACCTCGAAATGGCCGAGGAGGTTCCCGAGATAGAAGAAGAGGACCCGATGGAAACGGTAGAAGATCCGGAGGCAGGCCAAGGGGAGATGAGCAAGGGAGTGATAGTCACTGCTATGATATTTTTCATTATGGGCATGAGGGCAACCCAGATATTTCATTAAGTTCGGTTAGTTTTTTTTTGGTGAACTAATATGACCTATGTTAGTCATAATACAATTAGTCATAAGTGTGATTCAACCTTATGTTCATAAACATGGTACTAATTGAGCACATCATAATATCAGCGATTAAGGTGAACCTGGTATTAACATAAGGTTATATGATCTGTCCATCATTTGAGTTACCAATCATATAATATAATTATTATATGAAGCAAACGATAATAATATGAGAGTGGGTACGGAGATCGGATTATTACAAATATAACTATACTAATTCCTTATCATATAAGTATGGACATAATCCACCAAAAAAATGTATCAAGATCTGAAGGAGAAGTTTTGGTGGTCCGGTATGAAGAGGGATGTGGCTCAGCATGTTAGTACTTGCATGACTTGCCAGCAAGTAAAAGCAGAACACCAGCGACCCGAAGGAGTTCTGCAGCCACTCGTGATTCCGGAGTGGAAGTGGGAAGACATCTCTAGGGACTTTATTTCAGAACTCCCCAGGACTACGAATTGATATGATGCGATTTGGGTAATTATGGATAGGCTGACGAAGTCTGCTCACTTCCTAGCAATCAAGATGACTTATTCAATTGAGCAACTGACTCAATTATATGTTAAGGAGATAATCAGACTTCATGGAGTTCCCAAGACCATCATCTCAGATAGGGATGGTCGCTTTACTTCGCATTTTTGGGAGTGTGTTCAGAAGTCTCTCGGCACTAAATTACAATTTAGCACCGCCTTTCACCCTCAGACCGACGGGCAAACCGAACGAGTGAATCAAGTACTAGAGGACATGTTGCGGCCTTGTGCCTTGGATTTCAAAGGGAGCTGTTGACGATATCTATGTTTAGCGGAATTCCCTTACAACAATAGGTACCAAGCTACTATCGGAATGTCACCTTATGAAGCTTTGTACGGGAGGAGATGTAGGTCTCCGATTTGTTGGTACGAAGGTGGTGAAAAGAAGGAAATGGGGCTCACAACGGATGTCATCGACAGCACCACGCAAGCTATACAGAATATTCGACAACGGATAGAAGCTAGTCAGAGCCGACAGAAGAGTTATGCAGATGCCCGGCGTAGACCACTGGAATTTAATGTTGGAGATTTGGTGTCCTCAAAGTGGCTCCTATGAAAGGGGTGACAAGATTTGGGAGGAAAGAAAAACTAAGTCCGCGTTATGTGGGGTCGTACCTGATTCTGAAAAGAGTCGGTAAGGTGGCATATGAGCTAGAGCTGCCTCCAGAGATATCGGCTATCCATAACGTGTTCCACGTGTCAATGCTTAAAAAGTGTATCCCAAATATGGATCAAGAGATCGAGCCACAGACAGTACAAGTTCAAGAGGACTTAAGTTATGAAAGCAGACCGATCCAGATCTTGGATCGGGAAGTCAAGAAGCTGAGGAGGAAGGAGGTACCCTTAGTCAAGGTCTTATGGCAAAGTCAACGGTTCGAGGAAGCTACCTGGGAACACAAGGACGAGATGAGGCGCAAGTACCCGGAGTTATTCTAAGTTCGAGGACGAACCTTCATGAGGTATGGGGGATTGTAACGACCCCGAAAATTTTCTTAATATTTTCTTTAAAATATTGATCATATCTAGATAATTTTCTGAGGGACCTAGAGATATTAGTACGAACCTTAGCCAAGAAATCCATGATTTTTCTCATTTAAATTGAGAAACTAAGTACTAATGGGCCTTATATGGGCTTTTTAGTACCATGGATATTGGTAGCTTTTAGGTAAAATTTAATATAAATATAAATGGTTTTAATGAGGAATATTAGCATGATTATGGGTGAGTTTTAAGGGAATTTTTGAAATAATAAAATAAAAGAAAAAAAATGATAATAATAAAATAAAAAAATAAAGTGCATCCACCAAGGATTGAACCATGGACCTCGTGTACCACCATGCATGCACTAACCAATTCACCTAGCAAAGGAGTGCTATGAGGGAATGAAGTGGATTTTTGTTAAGGCTAAAGGAGGTGAAGAGTCACCATGAGAGGAAGCACCATGTCTCTTCACTTGCCCCTCTTTATTGTGTATAAATGAGAGATAACTTAACACTTAAGAGTTATTTCTCTTCTCTTCATCCACCAAGCTTCTCCTCTTCTTCTTCTTCATCCTTCTAGCCGAACCCCATAGGAGGGTTTTCCCTTTGGAAAAGTTCCCAAGAAGGCCTCTCCTTTAAGATCCAAGGTTTTTGTTCAAGGTTACAAAGGCTAGAGGTGGTCAAAAGGCAACAAGGTCTTCATCCTTCTCCCAAATCTAAGGTCTATAACCAAGATAGTCTAAGGTAAGACTCCCTCACTTGTGGTATAATAGTTCTCCTTGAAGTTTATCATGATATGAAGTTTTGTTTGGGATTTTATGTTGAAAAGAAACCATGAACCCTAATCCTAAACATTCGGCCACCATGGGTTTTGGGTCCAAGGTGATGTTAAAAACCTCACTCATGCTTTCTAATGTGTTCTCATGATGAATATAGAATAAAATATAATTTTGGGAAATTTTTAGGGAACCCTAAGACCCTTTAGGGTTTGGGACCTTCACCATGATTCCATGGTTAGGATTGGACCTAACCCTTCAAGTATATACCTTGTGTATCCTCATGATACAAGGGGAGGTTGAAGGTGATTTATGTGAATTTTCACAAGGACTTGCAACCTTACAAGTTTCAGCCAAGATGAGAAGTAGGGCTAAAAGTTAGGGTTTACTTCAAGTGTGGGTTCCAAAGGCCCCTATGGTATGGTATGGTTGGTGTTTAATGTTTAATTGGGAATTTTATGAAAATTTTCCATGTGCCCATGGCCTTGCAAGTTTTGGCCAACCCTAAAAAGTAGGGCTAAAAGTTAGGGTTGACCCTAATCATCAGCCCTAATGGGCCTTATAGGTAATGTATGGTTGGTCCTTTTCCTTATGCTTCCTTACATGTCATTTGAATGATGGAACTCCTTCCTTACATGTTTCAGCCAAGCCATGTAAATGGGGTTTAGGTGGAGTTAGGGTTTTAAGAATGATGGGTTATGGCTTATTATGATGTGCATATAAAGGTTCAAGCATGTGGTAGAAATTATGTTACCTATAACCCTATCCTTAAGTACTATGTTTCATGTTGGTCTGTTTATGTTAGATGTCATGCTTAATAGGGTTTATTCATGAATGTCTTATGTTCTATGCCCTGCACTTAGATAGTCTGTAGCATATTTATAGAAGTCCTACCTATGCATGCTTGTGAAAGATACTATGCTTATGTACGAAATGCAATACTTACCTTATGTATCATGATCATGCAAGCTCTATGGAATAGGATGATGGTCTATGTACACATGTCATGTTCTATGAATATAATGCAATGCTTACCTTATATGTCATGATCATGCAAGCGCTATTAACAAGAATGATGTTTTATGTAGGCATGCCATGTTTTATGAATAAAGTTAATGCAAGCACTATGAACAAGAATGATGTTTTATGTAAGCATGTCATGTTTTATGAATAATGTTAATGCAAGCACTATGAACAAGAATGATGTTTTATGTAAGCATGTCATATTTTATGAATGAACATAATGCTTATGCCTTTAAGGCATAATGATGCTATGCATTAAGTATGAACAATGAAAGGTCAAGTATGCTTTATGTCATGCTTCATGTAACAAAGCTATGTTATGTCTAAGTATGCTATAAATGTCTTATGAATGATGAAGTATGTAAAGTTATTTTACCTTATGAATGGGCTTGTACCGGACCGAAGTATGGGTCCTAGGGATGGGCACCTTAAGAACGCCCCGGTTCTGGACTATCGACTATGCTGTCCACGGTTCTAGGACTACCGAAGCTGTCCAACAGGGATGGGCACGTTAAGAACGCCCCGGTTCTGGACTACCGACTATGCTGTCCATGGTTCTGGGACTACCGTAGCTGCCCTTACCCTAGTAGGTCGAGACTAGCTACCTCGTATTTACTTAGGAATGCGCGCACATGATGTATGTATGTGGTACATGTCGGGGACCCCAATAATGTGATGATTTTGTTTAAGTATTTAAAAGTATGATTTTAAAAGTTATGCATCCTTATGTATATGCATTTGACTCATGCATTCATTCATGTTATGCATTATGCCAGGATAGTAATGTTTTATGCTTAAGTTTCATGTTAAGAATTATGCATGATAGTGAACGTCTTATGTTTATGTTTATATTAAGAAGATGCCCATATGCTATGTCAGAAATCATGCCATGTTAAGTATACTTATATTCATGTTTATGCCATGTATCATGCCATGTTAAGTATATTTATATTTATGTTTATTCCATGTTAAGTATACTTATATTCATGTTTATGCCATGTATCATGCCATGTTAAGTATATTTATATTTATGCTTATGCCACATATTATGCCAAGTTAAGTATACTTATATCCATGTTTATGCAATGTATCATGCCATGTTAAGTATACTTATATTTATGTTTATGCCATGTCTCATGCCATGTTAAATGTATTTTACGTTTATGTACTATGCAAGTACTATGTCATGCTAAGTGATTTTTGTAAAGCACCAAGTTATGTTCATGTTTCGTGTGCTTATGATTAATTTGATGAATGGTTTTAGTGAGTAGGAAAGAGTCTTACTAAGCCTATGTGCTTATAGTCTTATGTTCCTTATACCGTAGATCAAGCAGGAGGACGATGAGGAAGCAGCAGGAGGGGCAGGAACGTGTGTGTGGTAGTGACTTGGCCAAGAAAAAGATATATTTACAAGTCTTATGCTAAAACTTTACGTTTGCTACTTATGTGCCTATGGATGGCTTATGTGACTTCATGACATGATGATAAGTACAATGTTAATAATGATAAGTTCCCATGTCACTATGTTAGGAAGGATAGCTAGGTGCATGTATGTGTAAGTTTAACTTATTCCGCTGCATTACGATGTTCACATGCCCCTACATATGTTAGCGTAACGCCGCTTTAGGAAAAAAAAAAGCTGGCGTTACAAGGAATTATATGCTAGTTTACTAGGTTGATCAATTGCTCCCTGTGGGTTATACAGATTTTGACTTCCAATCAAATAGGGATAACAGTAAGTTTACCTTGGGTTATGTGTTTACTTTAGGAGGTGGAGCCATAGTATGGAGGAGTATCAAGTAGAAATGCGTTGCAGACTCCATCATGGAAGTTGAGTATATGGCAGCCTTTGAGGCAGCCAAAGTAGTTGTATGGCTCATGAACTACTTAATGGACTTAGAGGTGATTCCTAGTTTGCCCAGAGTTATCACAACTTATTGTGATAACAGTTGCGCAGTAGCATACTCGAAGGAACCACGAGACCATAAGGTAAGTAAACACATAGAGTGCAAGTACAACCTGGTACGAGGCATCGTAAAGCGACGAGAAGTTGTTGTCGCCAAGATTGCATCAGCAGATAACCTGATAGATCCTTTCACTAAGGCCCTTCCTGCGAAAGCTTATGATAGGCATGTTGAGGGGATGGGAATCAGATGTATGGCAGTTTGATGGCAGCATAGTCCTTTATTATAAGTGGGAGATTGTTGGGATGTATACTAAAAGCCTAGCTTTTGTATGGACATCTATATTTTAGAATAAGAATCACATGGTAATTGTTTGCATTTTATATTTGTTATATATACTATTGTCGTTTACTTTACATTGTAGATAATATGGTTTGTGGTGCCACACAGAAGATCATGTTATCAGTCCCTTGTGAAGTATAAGTAGTGGCTCACAACCGAGATGGATTTGGACAAACCATAGGAATGGTTGTAGTGTAATTTGGTATTAGTCTATCTTGACCATACAATTATAATAGTACACTTTATGTGTATTGAGTACGATCGATTAGAGGTGATTCGATTTATACTGACTATATATTAAATCAGACCTCAGATATTATGATATACATGCTCTTAATCTCGAAATAATAACGGGCACATGCACTTAATATTTATTTCTTTAATTTACCAATAGCCGAGATTTATTTGTTAAATCAATAGGCTCGGTAAATTGGGAAATAATATTATTTACATGGTGTGTCATTGATTATAGAAGGAAACTGTATCATTAGCCATAGGATGATGATGTCCCCTTGAGGAGCTCATAAAGTTTATCATGTAAATCCTGCAGGTGGACTTGGTCCGACATGATAATAAAGTTGAGTGGTACTACTCATGGAGTTAGATATTATTAATTAAATTGATAGTAATTTAATTAATTAATGGGCATGCGATATCTTAAACACGGGGAGATTATGTACATATAATATGGTGGAGCCCATATTTAATTATGGGGTTGGTATGGTAGTTCAATGATAACCCATTAGTTGAACGGGTTATCATTAATGGATCGGGATTAGGATCCGTTAGGAGACCAAAACCAACTCCTCCTCATGGTCCCTATTGTAGACTATATATATGTAACGCCCCAAAATTCCCATTTTTAGTTCTTAAAGTCCTTAGAATTATTTAAAAATGGTTTAGAAATATTCTAGATATTTTTAGGAATTTTTAGAATATTTTTATAGAATTTTTCGAGTCCGTTTAGTATTTTTAAAAAAGGAAAAAACATTTAAGGGAAGCAGGGGGTTCGAACCCGCGACCAGCAGGAGACCAGGCACGCGCGTGACCAGCTTGGCTGGTTCGTTTTGTTGATAGAGAATAAGAGAACCCATAAATAAGGTGTAGTTAGATCGATCCGCCCATAAGTATAAATAAGTAATTAAAGAGAGGGTTTTTATTTCCTCTCCACTAAACCCTCGCCCAAACATCACCATCCGCCGACCCCTCTTCCCTCTCCTCCCTTGGGCGACACCAACCAACACCAAGGCCAAGAGGGCCGGCCAAGGCTCTCCTCCGAGAGATATTCCTATATTCGGGATCCCCACGACGAGAGGAACGCGTAGGCGCGAAGAATTCTTCGAGATCTCAATTTTCTTCCGAACCTTCGACGCCGTTCTTGGTTGTAAGTCCAAGATATCAAGGTAAGTACTGCTCACCTGCAGTAAGAGGCGGTTTTTCCGCGAGAATTTCCTTTAAAAGTTTTAAAAGAGATAGTTTCTTTAGTTTATGATTTTTGGCATGTGATATTAGTTCATTATATGTTTGTATAAGTTGATTAAGCACCCTATATGAGATTAGGGCTAAGAAAAGTTATGAGAAAAGAAAAGAGAAGATAAAGATAAGAAAAGAAAAGGCCAAGGCCTTAAGAAATCCCCAAAAGTCAAGACTTAGGGATTTTAGCACGCAAGGTGCTCGAGAAAATGCCAAGGCATTTATAGATAAGAAAGAAAAGAAAGAAAAGCTATTTTATTTTCTAAGGCCAGTACCCGGCGTCCAAGGGCGTCGTTAAAGAAATCCAGGTGTCCAATTCCAAGGTCTTTGCCCTGGTAGACCAAGGTCTGCTCTATTAGGATTGGTGGCTCGCTACCCCAACCTTTTAGGGAACGCGCATATGAGATGGTACTTACGTCTTCAGTGGATCCAAGTGATTATTATTTTCAAGTATATGCTTTAGCAAAGTTTATAAAGTTTAAAGAGTTTTCAAAAAGTTAAAGAATAGCTAAAGTTTCAAGTTGAGCCCAGAAAAGCAAGTTGAGATTTATTAATGCTTGAGTATGCATGTTTTTGAGTTATACATGTTCTTAGTGTTTCTTTCAAGCATATAAGTATCTCATGTGATTTCATATTGTTCAAGAAGCATGTTTGCACATTTCGAGATTTTGTGAGCTAGATAGTACTTACTAAGCTTTATGCTTATAGATGCATTCCCTCTTACTGCAGATAAAGGTAAAGGCAAGCAATTCTGAAGGAAGGCGACGAGGCGGTGCTGAGCAAAGTGTGTGTGGTGGCTGATTTTGGAGAGATCCTTAAGACGAGACAATTTAGTTATTTGAATTACAATGTTTTAGTTTATTCAAATTCCAAGTTATTGCTTTATGGAGTTTTAGCGAACGTTTAAGCTTTGGATAGTTTTACATGCTCAATTTCTTAGAGTAAAGATTGCATGTCATTTCATTTAGCATACATATCCTTATGATTGCATTGGATGAGTAGAAGTGTGAGTAGTTTAGAATATTGATACTTTATTGGAGTTATTAATGCATGTGCCAAAGATAGGACTAGTTTCCCTTTTAAATCAAGTTTTATTGCTCAATTATGCTTAGAAAAGTCGCTTTCTCATTTCATGATGTTTTAGCAATGTTATAGAATCTTGCATGATGAGTTTAAATGGTTAGAAGTTAAGTTTGGTACAAACTCTAGCCTAAAGTTTAAATAGTTTTTCATAACTTGCTAAATCTCGCAAAAGTCCTAATTTCGAGTTTATGAATTCGTTTTGATTGGCTAAATTGTTTAGAAAACTAGTATAGAGTATAGAAATGGTGTCATGACTTTGTATGGCTCAAAAGTATGTGTTTGGTGGAGTTTTGAAACTAAGTTTCGAATCTGAAAATTTCAGTTTCAGGCGTGCCAGTCGACTGGTTCAGAACCAGTCGACTGCCCTATCGAGCAGTAGCGTCTGTCCGATACACCAGTCGACTGCCAAGAGGCCAGTCGACTGGTGCCGCGCCCAGAAACTTTCTGTGGCCGATACCAGTCGACTGGTCAGATAGCAGTCGACTGGTACCATTGCAGAAAAGTCCTATAGATGTAAAGAAGTATGCCATTGTATCATGCATGACTATTTGAGTTAGTATATCATAGATAAATTTAAATTGAGAAGAAAAAAAAAAGATTTCCGCATTCTTAGTCGTGCATTAGAGTCAAGAAGTAGATGAAGTAACGATCTGTCTAAGCCAGAGAAGGCGGGTCGCTACAGGTGGTATCAGAGCAGTTCCCATTCTCCAGCATCACACACACATCAGCATCAACCTTGCCGTCTTCAAGTAAGAAAGCTTTAAGTTTCAGTTTTTCTATTGCTCCTTTACTTAACTTCAGTATAGAGAAATGCTTAAGTACTTACTCATATGTGCATAGAACAAGGAAGCATGTTTAATACCTTAGTACCACGGAATCATGTTTAATCCCTAGAATGGATATTAGAGAAATGCTTAAGTACTTACTTGATTTGCCCAAAAGTAAGTTTTGGGATTATGGCACGCATGGTGCTTGATAAAAGTTTTGAGTAAGACCAAGGTCTTACTAAGCCCTAGAATGAGTTCTAGGATAAGAAATGAGATAAGAATCAAGACCAAGGTCTTGTTATATCCTAAAGCAAGTTTGGGAACATTACCATTAAGTGTTAAGTTATACATTTGAGGACGTCCTAGAAAGGCCCAAAACGAGGAGCAAGCTCCTAGAAGGCAAGAAGCGTACCTCATTCAGTAGGAGAAACTGAAGCCAGGGAACTTCCCAGGCACAAGCAAACCATGGGATGCTTAAGCATGGTTCAAAACGTTGGAAAGAATAGTAGGGCTACTGGACTGGCATGAGGTAGAGAAGATAAAGTGTGCATCTTTCTGCCTTACGGGAGATGCTAGAATATAGTGGAAGAGAGTCAAGGCCAAGAGAAATGTCAGCCAGATGACATGGGCCGACTTCGAGACTGAGTTCTTCGAAGAATACTCTCACATGCAAGTAACCAACAAGCATTATGATGAATTCACGGAGTTCAGACAAGGAGAACTATCCGTGGATGAAGCAGTGAAGATGTTTAAGCGGTTAGCTCATCTGTGCCCAGAGCTAGTTAGCACAGAAAAAGAGATAGTTAGGCTAATGCTCAAGATGTTAAGGCCTGAGATAGCGTTGAAGGGGGGCTAGCGGTGTTAAGAGGCTGCAAACCTCCGAGGAACTAATAAGTAGTGCTTTGATCACTGAGCACTACTTAACAGTATAAAGGCCACCAGAAAGGTTGAACGATGAAGTTCTTAACAACCTTACCGTCAGGGGAAGTAATGGCCTCTACTGAGAGGCTAAGGGCAGTATCAATCTAGATTTCCAACCGAGAGCTCTACAGTGACTCGTTAGTCCTTGAGATGAAGGATTACGATGTCATTTTAGGAATGGACTTCTTGAGCAAGTATAATGCTTCTATAGACTGCCGCAAGAAAAAGTCAAGTTCACACCAGAAGCAGAACCTTCGGTTGAGTTTATTGGAGACCCAAGGAGAAAGATAAATAGGTTCCTACCTACCTTACAAGCTCAGAGAATGTCAGAGAAGGGGTGCTCTGGTTTCTAGCTCATATAGTGGATGCGAGTCAAGGAGAAGGATTGAGGAGAGAAGAAGTGAGGGTAGTCTGTGACTATCCTGAGGTGTTTCCTGAAGAGTTACCAGGACTCCCTCCCAATCGGGAAATTGAGTTTGAAATTGAGTTGGCCCCAGGAACCAACCCAATTTCGAAGGCACCTTATCGTATGTCTCCAGCAGAGTTGAAGGAATTACAAGAGCAACTCCAGGAGCTACAGACAAGGGCTTTCATCCGCCCGAGTCATTCACCCTGGGGAGCTCCTGTACTTTTCGTCAAGAAGAAGGATGGGTCTATGCGTCTGTGCATAGACTACAGAGCTCTGAACAAGGTAACCATCAAGAACAAGTACCCCCTTCCTAGAATAGATGATTTATTTGATCAACTCAAAGGGGCTACAGTGTTCTCAAAGATAGACTGCGTTCTGGGTATCATCAGCTAAAGGTTAAAGAAAGTGGCATCCCCAGGACGGCCTTCAGGACAAGATACGGCCACTACGAATTTGTAGTAATGCCTTTTGGAGTAACCAATGCTCCAGCAGTCTTCATGGAGCTGATGAACCACATCTTCATGGAGTATCTCGATAAATTCGTCATTGTATTTATTGATGATATTCTCATATACTCACAGACTCCAGAGGAACATGCTACACACTTGAGGATAGTGCTGCAGATCCTTCAGCAGGAGAAGCTCTATGCAAAATTCTCAAAGTGTGAGTTTTGGCTAGATCAGGTGACCTTCCTAGGTCACATTGTATCCAAAGAAGGCATTCAAGTTGATCCAGCCAAGATAGAAGCAGTCAGCAACTGGTGTAGACCCAAGAATGCCAGTGAGATCAGAAGCTTCTTAGGCCTGGCAGGATATTATAGAAAATTTGTGGAGGACTTTTCCAGGATAACCTCTCCACTCACAGCCTTGACCAGAAAGAACCAGAAGTTTGAGTGGTCAGATAAATGCGAGCACAGCTTCCTAGAACTGAAGAAAAGATTGACTAGTGCTCCCATCCTGACTGTTCCAGAGAGTGACAAGGCCTTTGACATCTACAGTGATGCATCCAAGATGGGCCTTGGAGCTGTCCTCATGCAAGACGGTAAAGTAATAGCATATGCCTCCAGACAGCTCAAGGACTATGAGAAGAATTACCCTACCCACGACCTTGAGCTAGCAGCTGTGGTTTTTGCACTGAAGCTCTGGAGACACTACCTGTATGGAGTGCAGTGCAGGATCTTCACAGACCATCAGAGTTTGAAGTACTTCTTCACTCAGAAGGATCTGAATATGAGGCAGCGCAGGTGGCTAGAGTTGGTCAAAGATTATGACTGTGAAATCCTCTACCACCCAGGTAAAGCTAATAAAGTGGCAGATGCACTGAGCAGAAAATCCTGTGCAGCACTGATGTCCCTATCATCACTGTCTCTACCACTTTAGAAAGAAATAAAGGATTTTGGAGTCGAAGTAATAATTGGGCAACTTTCTGCATTGACTCTAGAGTCAACCCTGCTTGTGGAGATACAAAGAAAGCAAGGTCAAGACCCAGAGATCCAGAAGATCAAGCAGGAGATCCAAGAGGCAGAAAATTCAGAGTTTCGAGTATCAGATAGTGGCATCCTCTATCTTGGAGACCGCCTTTGCGTCCCCAATGATGAGGAACTAAGAAAGAATATTTTAGAAGAAGCCCACAGTACCCCGTACTCTATGCATCCTGGTTCTACCAAGATGTACCAAGATTTAAAGAAGAGGTTCTGGTGGTCTGGACTCAAGCGAGACGTGGCCAGATATATCAGTACCTGCTTGACCTGCCAGAGGGTCAAAGCAGAACACCAGAGACCAGGAGGAGTTCTACAGCCACTTCCCATTCCAGAGTGGAAGTGGGAAGAAATATCCATGGACTTTATCACAGGTCTTCCAAGAACCACCCATGGACACGATGCAATTTGGGTGATAGTGGATAGATTGACCAAGTCTGCCCACTTCCTAGCCATCAAGTTATCGCATTCGGTAGAGCAGTTAGCACAGCTGTACGTGAAAGAAGTAATCAGACTTCACGGAGTTCCGAAGTCGATCGTTTCTGACAGAGATGGGCGGTTCATCTCCCATTTTTGGAGGTGTGTTCAGGACGCCCTAGGCACCAGACTTCAGTTCAGCACAGCTTTCCATCCCCAGACAGATGGACAAACAGAGAGAGTAAATCAGATTTTAGAAGACATGCTCAGGGCTTGTGCGTTGGACTTTAAAGGCAGTTGGTGCAAATTTCTGTGCTTAGCTGAGTTTGCCTACAACAATAGCTATCAGGCCACCATCAGGATGGCACCTTATGAGGCATTATATGGCAGGAAATGCAGATCACCCATATGTTGGCAAGAAGCTGGTGAGAAGAAAGAGATGGAGTCAGGACTAGGCAGCCAGACTGAGCTTATAGATGAGACCACTCAGGCTATCCAGACGATCCGCCAGAGGATTGAGACTGCCCAGAGTAGACAGAAAAGTTATGCTGACACACGCCGTAGGCCACTTGAATTCCAAGTTGGAGATTCAGTATTTCTCAAGGTCGCTCCTATGAAGGGAGTGATGAGATTTGGCAAAAAGGGCAAGCTGAGTCCTCGCTACATAGGACCCTACAAGATCATAAAGAGGGTTGGAAGGTAGCATATGAGTTGGACTTACCAGAGGATATGTCAGCTATCCACAGTACATTCATGTCTCCATGCTAAAGAAGTGTATTCACGACCCTAGCCAAGTGATTCAGCCTCAGTCAGTACAGATCCAAGAAGATCTTAGCTATGAGAGCAGACCGACACAGATAGTGGACAAAGCAGTTAAAAGATTAAGAAACAAAGAAGTGCCACTAGTGAAGGTCATCTGGCAGAATCAAAAGCATGAAGAGGCTACTTGGGAACGTGAGGACAGCATGAGAGAGAGATATCCAGAATTATTCTAAGTTCGAGGTCGAACTTTTTATAAGGTATGGGGGATTGTAACGACCCAAAATTCCCATTTTTAGTTCTTAAAGTCCTTAGAATTATTTAAAAATGGTTTAGAAATATTCCAGATATTTTTAGGAATTTTTAGAATACTTTTATGGAATTTTCCGAGTCCGTTTAGTATTTTTAAAAAAGGAAAAAACGTTTAAGGGAAGCAGGGGGATCGAACCCGCGACCAGCAGGAGACCAGGCGCACGCGTAACCAGCTGGGCTGGTTCGTTTTGTTGATAGAGAATAAGAGAACCCATAAATAAGGTGTAGTTAGATCGATCCGCCCATAAGTATAAATAAGTAATTAAAGAGAGGGTTTTTATTTCCTCTCCACTAAACCCCCGCCCAAACATCACCATCCGCCGACCCCTCTTCCCTCTCCTCCCTTGGGCGACGCCAACCAACACCAAGGCCAAGAGGGCTGGCCAAGGCTCTCCTCCGAGAGATATTCCTATATTCGGGATCCCCGCGATGAGAGGAACGCGTAGGCGCGAAGAATTCTCCAAGATCTCAATTTTCTTCCGAACCTCCGACGCCGTTCTTGGTTGTAAGTCCAAGATATCAAGGTAAGTACTGCTCACCTGCAGTAAGAGGCGGTTTTTCCGCGAGAATTTCCTTTAAAAGTTTTAAAAGAGATAGTTTCTTTAGTTTATGATTTTTGGCATGTGATATTAGTTCATTATATGTTTGTATAAGTTGATTAAGCACCCTATATGAGATTAGGGGCTAAGAAAAGTTATGAGAAAAGAAAGGAGAAAATAAAGATAAGAAAGAAAAAGGCCAAGGCCTTAAGAAATCCCCAAAAGTCAAGACTTAGGGATTTTAGCACGCAAGGTGCTCGAGAAAATGCCAAGGCATTTATAGATAAGAAAGAAAAGAAAGAAAAGCTATTTTATTTTCTAAGGCCAGTACCCGGCGTCCAAGGGCGTCGTTAAAGAAATCCAGGTGTCCAATTCCAAGGTCTTGGCCCTGGTAGACCAAGGTCTGCTCTATTAGGATTGGTGGCTCGCTACCCCAACCTT
>JAGFNQ010002256.1:668919-764206 GCA_024364735.1 Boesenbergia rotunda | reverse complement strand
GTCACGGGCGCCCTTGTCAAGTCGGTCAAATGCAGCTTTTCTGCTTTGACTGGAGCTGGTACGTTGTCAGTGTTGTCGGGGGCGCCTGACAGGTTACGGGCGCCCTCATGGACTGCTTTCAGCAGCCTTTGACCCTTGTGCATTTGGGGGCGCCCGGGATGGTCAGGGCGCCCTAGGTAGCAGCGTTTTGACTGTTTTGACCAGGTTGACTGTTTGACTTCGTTTGACTGTGTTTTGACCATGTTTGACTATGATAATCATAGTTTGACTATGTTAACCACAGTTTGACCATGATTATGAAAGCACAAGCAAGGTGGTTTAATTTGAGCTTAATTTTCCTGTCTCACTGAATCTAGGGTTTTCAAACACGTTAACCTTAAGGTTTTTGTGAGACAGGTTTGAGAGTAGAAATTAGTTTTGAAAAGGATTTTCAATTTATTTTCGAAAAAGTTCTTTATTTTGAAAACATATTTTTAAACAAATAAGTTTAGAAATTTTGAAAAATAGATTAAGTGATTTATGAAAAGAAATAAGTTTAAGAAGTAGAAATTTTGAAAACAGATTAAGAGTTTTTCGAAAAGAGATAGGTTTGAAAACAGATTAGAATCTATAATTATTTGAACTTTGAGTTAGATTCGAATTTGACAAAGATAATTTGAATTTGAATTTCAGAAATTGGCTTCCAGGTCTTGGCGAGACACTAGGCCTTCTTTGGCCGTAGCCTTATGGGATCATCCACCCTTTCCTTGACAAAGCCTTTTAATGAAATTTCATTTTCAAGTTAAATTAAGTCATTTTCTGGTCTAACTAGTTTGGGTCTTGGATCGGTAGCTTCGGCTGGTTTCACCAGTCTAAAGAGACCAAGTAGACATGATCTTATTAGAGTTGGTTTCCCCAACGTACTATCATCTCACCTCCTCCCAATACTATGTTTTCAAGTTTCAAGTAATTTAGTCCTTAAATCTAAGTATTCCTTAAATCTAAGCATGGCAATTTGCAAAAAAAATTAAATAAACAAACAATCAATCAATTAAAAAAAATTATCTAATTATAAAAATTGTTTTGATTTTGGCTCCCCCTGGACTAAAGCCTCTGTATGGGTTAGGCAAGATGTGAATCTTGTCCTTGGGGATCCAAAATTGATTTGAACCAGTTGGTTTAGTCAGGCACAGTTTTGGCACCCATGCCTGAACCTTAGGTCTTGACTGGTTTAGTACAGCAAAGTAAGATCTTTGCCGAGATTTGGTTCTATAGCCAAGTCCGGATCGGTTTAGAACAGACTTCTGTTTTCCCAGAATCATATCAAGATTCTTGGAACCAGAAGTGAATCGTTCTAAAGCTGTTCTTAAGTCCTTAACTTGAGTTTTCAGGGAGGAATTCTCTGATTCAAGTTTATCAACTTGGTCAGGGGTTCCTTCCTGAATTTTCTCAGTTAAGGATTTAGAATCAGCTCCCTCTTTCAGGAGTTTTACTTCCTGTCGGAGGGACTCGATTCGGAGTTTGGCTTTCACCAAATCTCGGGATAGATAGGAAATAAGCGAATTCAATTGCAATTTTGAAAAACCCGTTACCCTTATTTCGCCGTCGTCGGAGAATGTCAGCTTGCCGTCGTCCCGGTCCGAGTCTGAGTCAGTCTCGATTTGATCCGAAGCTGTCAGGGCTAGTAGATTGGACTGGGGTGCTTCTTCTTCTTCTTCTTCTAAGGAAGACTCGTCCCAGGTTGCTTGGAGTGCCTTCTTTTTTCTGGTCTTTTTGGACTCCTTTAGACTTGGACATTCAGTCTTGTAGTGGCCCTTCTTCTTGCATTCGTAGCAGGTTACGTTGGGCTTTTGTTTGTCAGTTGCCGGTTCAGCTTGTCCGTCCTTTCTTCGGCTTGTTCTCCGTGTGTTGGTTTGGTTCTTCAACTTTTTGTAGTAGCTTCGAGCTAGCCGGACCAGTTCAGATTGATCTTCTTCTTGATCTTCTGTTTCTGAATCTGAGGTAGATTCAGGTTCAACTTGAGTTTTCTTCTTGGTCGTCTTTCCTGTTTTCCCTGCAAAGAAAGCTATATTTTTCTCGACCAAATTGCAGTTAGTCTGTTCATACAGCTCAAGTTCAGAAAATAACTCATCTAACTTAATTTTTGAAAGATCCCTAGAGACCTTGTATGCATCTACCATAGATGCCCACAAGGTGGTCCTAGGGAACGCGTTTAGGGCATACCTTATAAGATCACGGTTTTGAACCTGGTGACCTATTGCGTGAAGACCGTTCATCAATTCCTGGATTCTGGCATGGAGTTGGGCTGCTGTCTCGTTATCTGCCATTTTGATGGTGAAGAGCTTGTTCAGTAGCAGATCCCGTTTGCTGATCCTCGTATCTGAAGTTCCTTCGTGGAGCTCGATCAGTTTAGCCCATAGCTCCTTAGCACTGTTGAATGGGCCTACGCGGTTCAGCTCCTCTTTTGTCAGTCCGCATTGAAGGGTCTGAGTTGCTTTGGCATCAGCTTCAATCTTACGTTTAAGGGCAGTGTCCCACTCTGAGTAGTTTTGTGGTACGCCTTCAACATTTGTGGGAATCATCAGTCCAGACTGGATGATTATCCACATGTCCACCTGAGTTTTCAGGTGGACCTCCATTCGACTTTTCCAGTAAGGAAAGTCTTCTCCACTGAAAAGTGGAGGTCTGGCGGTGCTAAAACCTTCTTGGATGGCCATTTGTTACTTCTGAAATAGCAAAAGAACAACAAAAATATTCCAAGACTTGGTCTTGGATTAGTAGTGCGGGAACAATAAATAAAAACAAATTTCAAGGGGTGTTGCACCAACCTTGAAATAAAAACACGAACGAAAATATATATAAAATTTTTTTTATTTTAAAAAAATGAGAGAGAAAACAAAAGAAATCCGAAAAATTTTCAAACTGGTGGTTGCACCAAGTTTGAATTCCCCGCTCTGATACCATTTATTGGATCGAGAGATGCGATAGAGGGGGGGGTGAATGTCGCAAATCGTTCGGATTAAAAAAAGAGTAAGTGCGTGGCGGAAATAGAGACAAAGCAACACAACGCTAACAAGGTCGTTTTACTTGGTTCGGAGCCTGGGTCGACTCCTACTCCAAGGCCCACGGTCGTTGACCGTTTACTTTGGGCAATTCTATAATGCGTAGAATGAGTACAGAAGAGAAATACAAATTGCAATAAGAAAGATTACACTTATGTATTTACCAACTCCCGGGGTAGGCTCGAGTTTCGGTGCAGCAGGAGGACGACGGCGATTCGGACTTGAGTCGGGAAGTTCCTGGAGCAGAGCGCGGTCGTCAGAGAGTTTGGATGTGTTGAATGAAAGCAGTGTCCTGAAGAGGAGGGTCGAGGCCCTTTTTATAGTGCCTGGGGGCGCCCTGGTCGACGGGGGCGCCCCCCCCCCCCCCCCACGTGGCAGCAGATCCACAAGAGGCGCGGTCGTCGACTTATCCCTTAATCCTCGGGATAAGGCCTTGACTGGGGCGCCCTGGACGCTGGGGGCGCCCTGGTTGACCCGGTCAAACCTTATCCGCAGCGCTGAACTCTCCTTGGTAAGGCTGGGGGCGCCCTGTGTGCTGGGGGCGCCCGGGACAGCGGGGGCGCCCTGGGTGCGCAGTGCAGACGCGGCAGCAGTTTAACTCTTCAGTGGTTTGCCATGGGGGCGCCCGGGACAGCGGGGGCGCCCTCAGAATGTACTGTCGAGGTTCATTTGCTTTCTTTGTGTTTTGTGTTCACCTTGGGGGCGCCCGGGACACTCCGGGCGCCCTGGTCAGCAGTTGCCTCTTTCCTTTGAGGCATTCTGAGCTGCAGACACACGTTCCTTCGGTCCTGCTTCCAGGGTTAGTCCAAAACACAATAAAACAAATATTTAATTTAATTTCTACAGCTTCAGCTGTCTTGGTTCTGACTTTGGTCTCCAAAATGTAGCCCTAGGTCGAACCGACGCCTAATGTTCCCTCAAGGGGAACGCGTCCTCACCTACTCCTCTCGGGAGAATTTACCTGGTGCCAACCGGCTCCTCCAGTTGGACTTTTGCCCGGCAGTCCTTCGCCAGGTCTTGAGTTGCCAAGCTGCCCTTCGCTTGGTGCCTAGCAGTCCTTCGCTAGGTCTTTTCTTCTGGCAGCCCTTCGCCAGTGCCTAGCATTCCTTCGCTAGGACTTGTCCATTCTGGCAGTCCTTCGCCAGAGCCTAGCATTCCTTTGCTAGGGCTTTTCCTGTCTGGCAGTCCTTCTCCAGTGCCTAGCATTCCTTTGCTAGGGCTTTTCCTGTCTGGCAGTCCTTCGCCAGTGCCTAGCATTCCTTCGCTAGGGCTTTTCCTGTCTGGCAGTCCTTCGCCAGTGCCTAGCATTCCTTCGCTAGGGCTTTTCCTGTACACTCAAGAAACTTGTTAGACAACAACTAACCTTTAACTTTTGAACCCTTTTGCCAATATCAAAACACAGGTTTGACTTGGGTGCATTCTGCACCAACACCAAGTATGCAAACTTTCTACTGTATTTAAGCCACATAGAACATATGTCTTCACCACATATCGAGCAACCAAATTTATCTTTCGTAGCACATCCAGCTAGGTCTCCATAAGCTGGAAAATCATTGATTGTCCACATCAAAATAGCCTTCAGATTGAATATTGTCTTACTAAATGCAGCATACGCTCCACACCTGTGTACCACAACTCGTTTAATTCCTCCACCAGGGGTTCTAAGTATACATTTATATCATTTCCTAGTTGCTTTGGGCCTGGAATCAGTAATGTCAACATCAGATTTTCCTTTGCCATGCACATCAATGGAGGAAGAACTATATCTGGAACTAAGGTCACCAAAAGGATTGAATCCATCCGTTGCAAGACTAAGCCGTAGATTTCTAGGATCTGACGCAAAAGTTGGCCACTTATGATTTATTGTATCCCAAGCTACTGAATCAACTAGATGGCGCATCATATGATCTTGACTTTTGTGCGTGGAGTGCCAAAGCAAGTCTTCAGTCATTTCTTCTAACTTAAACATCCTTTTCAATCTAGGTATCATGAGAAAATATCGTAGCACCTTTTCTGGTACTCCTTTACGAACATTAGTAGTGATTTTGTCCACCTTTCATCTTGAGGAACCACACTTTGGGCATGAGTCCAAATCTTTAAATTCTTTTCTAAATAGACAACAATCATTTGGGCAAGCATGGATCTTCTCATATCCTAAATCAAAAGATTTCAACAACTTCCTCACTGAGTAAATATTTTTTGGAAGTGTATTTTTTTTGGAAGCATGTCACTTAAGATTGTTAGAAGCTCATTGAAACTCATGTCGGTGTGACAATTAGTAGACTTATAATTGCACAATGTGACAACTGTTGATAACTTTGTATAAGTTGTACAACCAGGGAATAGAGAAGTTTCTGAATCTTCTAATAAATCAATAAACTCATAGTCTCTTGTGTCATTCATAGTGTGTCCAACCTCTTCTTCCGCCATAATGCCATCTCTATATAAGTGATATGTCTCTCTATTGTCATCCTCCTCTTCAAGAACTCTTTTTGAACCACCTTCACTTTGAAATTGTGAGGTATAACTTTCACCCTGGAAGACCCAAATAGTGAAAGATGGATCAATCCCCTTCATAATTAAGTGCTCATACACTTGGTCAAATTTCATATACTTCTTATTTTTACAATGCTTGCAAGGACATAAGATCACTTCACGTGTTTTGGCATAGTTTCTAGCTTGTGCAAGAAATTTTTGAACCCTTCTTCGTACTCTGGTACAAGCCTTGAAGGCAAATGCATCCACTCCTTATCCATTTCGTAAATGATCAAAACCCTAAAATAGAAGTTAGAATCCATTGCTAAAATACATAAACTAGAAGTTACAATCCATTGCTAAAAACAATGTACTAAAAAGGTGAATGATGTGTATCCATAAAAGGAATTATTTTCTTCTCTTTGTGTTTTAAAATTCTATTAACAACATGAAGCACTTAGTTGATATCCAAAGAGATACTTCCAAACTTGCAATTGCTTTCTATTCCATTTGACAACAAAAATAACTAGAAATAGCCTTGCACATTTAATTGTTAAATTTCAACATACTTAACAAATTATTTTAATAACTACCAAACAATGCAATTTCAAAATAGGAAGGAAGGTATCATCACATATGCATTATTTGGTAGCTACTAAGAAGGACCATTTTCTCTTGCATAATTAGAATTATCAACTACCAACAATCAAACCAACCACAACAATTGTTCAACCCAAAACTCCACTCAACTCACGGCACAAAAGAGGGCAACAACCAAAATAAAAATTTCAATGGTTGAGTTTGCAACCCACTGCCACTTCCAAATTCATATAAAACGTAAAGGATACACCAACTTAAAATCAACTTGCACAACAAGCTCTAGTACAGTTGTTCACGGCCAAAATTTTTTTTACAAGAATTCTGCCCACGCTTTTGTAGCTGTTTAGGATCAAACCTTAGAGCAGAAATAGTTGTAACATTTTCTAGAACAAGAACATCCTTACATTTTTCAGATACTATTTTTACAAAATATATAAGCATGCTAAAACAAATATACATCAGTCTCTACAAGAAAAGGGAAAGGGAAGAGGAAGAAGCAGAGGAAAGGGAAAAAACTAACCTGGAAGCCCTAGCGCAACCCAAAGAAGCTACCGTGGGGCAGGAGTCTGCCGGCTATTAGGCGGAGAAGATGGCGCAAACAGAGGCGGCGTCTGTGAGGAGGAGGCAGAGAAGATGGTGCTGAGGAGGCAGCGAGGAGGCGGAGAGTCGAGCGATGAGGAGGGCGATGAGTTGAGGCGCGATCGCGAGGGTTTTGGGAAAGAAACGGCGAAAAGTCGAGCAATGAGGAGGGCGATGAGTTGAGGCGCGATCGCGGGGGTTTGGGAAAGAAACGGCTGAAAGTCGCGATGAGGAGGGAGGCGCGAGGGTTTTGGGAGAGAAATAAAATAAGGAAAAAGAAAAAGAGATGGAAATAAATAAAAATAAAGATTAATTGTAGTTTTATTTGTACCGTATCATATATAATATATGGATGTATTAACAGCGTACCAATTTTTTGCATGCTGTCGTTGTTATTATTTATTCACAGCGTACGTTAATATGTCATTAATAATATTATTAACAGTGTGCTTTTAATGTACGTCGTTGATGCTTCTTTTTTTTAAATAATTTATGGTATTAACAGCGCACATCAATATGTATTCCGTTAATAATACTATTAACAGCGTGCTTTTAATGTGCGCTGCTAAGAGCGTACTGTGGAAAAGTAATTTTCTTATAGTGCCTGTGATAGCTTTGAGTATAGTTTAGATCATCGCTAGGAACTAGTGCTTGATTGTTAACATGGTTGAGTTTGTATATCAAATTGATGACCACGTAAACCTTTAAATATTGAAGAGGGGACGAATTTTTGTAGGACTGTTGAACAATCTTAAAGCAAAGATTGTCCGACATTTTGTGCATGTCGTGTGATCCAGCTTCAAAAATCAAATGATTTGAGTGGATAAATAAATTATCAACTACTAGAATAAAATATGACTTATATAAATATATTTATATTGTAGAGACTAATATTTCTTGTAGATTACGTATAATATTTTCAAACATTAAATAAAAATATGAGAATGAACTATTTTGTTTTAAACCAAAATAAAAAATAAAACTATTATTTCATTAATCTTGTTACATTGCATTCCTAAACAATAATTGTTCATTTCACTATCAATTATATACCATAAACAACATGCACAATAAAAAAAAGGAATTTGTATTGCTTTCAATGACGAAGGAAATTGTTAAGGAGGATTACAGAGAATACAATTTTATTAAAAATTATCATTAAAAATTAAATATTATATAGCATTTTTATTTTTTATAAAATACAATATAAAAGTTAGAAAGAAAATAAAACAAATATCTAAACCTAATTTTTTTTTACACAATTAAATTTATTAGACTTAAATGATGTGTTAAATATTTATTTTATTTTTAAATTCACAACTTGAAAATGAAAAATTTTCAAAACTAATAATTGACTATAAGATTCTATATTTTCATATAAGAAAAAGAAAACGTTTTCTATTATTAATTTTTTATATTAATCTTATGGAATAACTTATATATATCGAAGAAAGGTAACATTAATGCTATTAAGAATAATAATTTATTGACTTGAGAGCCAACATGATTAAGTTGCAATGGAACAATATATTATAGAAGCAAGGTAACTCTTAATTTCACTAGTCACTATTAGTTTTCATGATTTATTTTAGAATACGGGTAACTTAAAATAGTTCAAGAGCAGTAGGTATTTTAGAATACGAGTTAGGAGAATGACAAGAGAGATTCCGGCGCAGTCACTCCGACGCTCAAGTTAGAGGTGGAGCACGAAAGTGATTTGTAGTAGAACAGTAAAAAGGTTGTTCGCCTATTCCTCTCTTTAGAGGGAGATGTACCTTTTTAAAAGGTCCGGGGGGGGGGGGGGGGGGGGGGGGGGGGGACACCTGCCCCATGATCCTGTAATTTTTACATATGTTACTTGAGCAGATAAGATTTGGGGTGCATTAAGATGGAGTTATGGTGATCGTTACATAGTGGAGCGCGTCCGTTGAAACCGTTCTAGGCCCACATTCTTATAGTCGTTACTATGAATCTAGGACAAGAGTTCCTCTATTGTGCTTAAGGCTTCTTGTCATGAAGAGCCGGAGTATGGTGGTATGAGTACGAGGGCCAGCCTGGGTTGTTGCTTGAGGTCAAGAGCCTAAGGGTCGACCTGCGCCAACCTGAGTCGAGATTGACAAGAGCTAGAGGGGCCGACCCTAGTAGGGGGCCTGTTGAGTTCGGGTCGCAACCATGGACATGTTTTTGTTCAAGGGTTCTGAGAGGGAGCTTGACCCCGACACCAAACCTACTCTCCATGATTTCTGCTTGGGCTTGTGTTAAGGAGCCCATCCTCAACTTAGGGTATAACCCGAGCTCAGGTCGAGGCTTTTCCTGAAGATTGAGATACTTATACCTGGTGACATGGCCTCCTGAGCTGGCTTGTCCTATTTCAACCTGACATCACTAGCCTCCCCCTTTAGTTTAGTCAAAAGGGGTGTGTTGAGTCTAACTGATCACTGGACTACTGGTACTGAGGCAAGGAGGCCACGCGTCAATAACTTGAGCGGGTGAAGGATTCCATCAGGATTGCGCTATAACAACCGACACCCTTTTAATGAGCGAATAATTTGCCTTTATATACTGTGCCTGAGATATGCCCCATCCTTTTCAAGGCCATGATTCCTTAATGGTGATGGGACAGTGGATCAGAGTACAAGGCGACGCTTCATGATGACACAAAAGTTGGTAAGATTTTGTCCCCGATCTGATGGCTAAGTTTGTGCGCCTCGATAAACAAACCTGGATCCGACGGTTGCCCTATGTTAGGTTGGGCTATATAAGTTGGCGGAGGGAAAGTTCTTCGACTCCATTTGTCTACGATTGAGTTTTTTCCTTCTAGTGTTGTTCTAGTTAGCCTCTTTCCAGAGTTTGTGCTTCTATTCTAGGTTACTAAGTCACCATTCTTCGTCTTCTTGCTCCGCTGTTTTGTTCCGCTTTCTTGTCTTGAAAAGATAGTCTCTTCCTCTCTCTCTTGGTACCGCACGGTAGACTCTAGTTTCACCAATGCTTCCTTGGAGAGGCTACACCATGCATATCATGTGACAGAGGATCATGCTCTACAATGCTTCCTTGGAGAGGCTACTCCTTGAATATCATGTGTCAGAGGATCATGCTCTGATCTGTCCTAACAGTACTAATCGCCCGGACCACCCGCTGGAGGGTTATGTCACCTTCTTTCGGAGCCATCTAGACGGTGGCCTTCTCTTTCTGATTCATCCTTTTTCCTTGGTGGTTTATACCTATTTCCTCCTTCCGCTTTCTCAACTTGGCCCCAACTCCATCCGCATTTTGACAGAGATGGTTATCCTCTTTCACTTGTATGATATTCCTCTCTCCCCATGCCTATTTCACTGCTTCTTCTACCCTAAGCGTATGGAAGAAGGCATCTTCTATTTTTCTACTTAGTCCAGCTAGCTCATCAAGGGTCTGCCTTTGTGAAATAAGGGGTGGAAATCTCATTTCTTTTTCGTGCGGCTTCCTTAAGGTCTGCTGGAGCCCCTTTACTGGCAGAAAAAGCTGTCGACCCCACCCTTCCTGAAGGATATTCACTTGGAGAGGGGTATGCTCGAGCCCACAATCGACTGTCAGGCTTGGGCTTTGATAGCAAGCGTCTGGTTGAGGAGGTCGTGTTATACTTCTTCGGCCTAAGCCGTCACCCGGCCGCACTGTCTCTCTCTTTCGGTGAGTATTTTTTCTTGGCACAAGATGATGACTCTTGACTGAGAATATTCTTATTTAGTGTAGCGGAGTCCATGCTGCGAGCGACTTTGAACCGAATGGCACATCTGACCAAGGCTGAAATGGAGGCATGGGGGCGGCGATTACTGATCTCACATGGGAGGTCGAGACGCCTGCTCCCATAGCGAGTGGTCCCTATGCTCAGCTCGAACACCTCAATTGCATCGGCTGAAGTGGACTCAGAAAAAGAGTCCCACTCTCCCATTCACATTTCTCGCAAGAGAAAGCAGGCTATTCCTGAGTCTTCCCACTCTCATCTGAAGGAGTCGTCGGATAGTCTGCAGAGTCATTGCATACACCTACCATCCCCACTACGGGAGATGGAGGGGATGTTGGGGGAGCTATCTCCCTCAACGATCTTCTATCCAGGATTGCCTTGACTTTAGTTTGGTCAATTTCAGTCGGACCTAGCTTCTACCGACTTGTCTCTATCTGCTCCGTCGGTGTAGCTACATGAACAACATGCTGATGCTGCCTTGCCCCAGGTCGACCTTCCTCGGCCCAACCACTTAACTCCATTGACTTCAGCCAAGGTCGACCTATGTCCAGGATGGCAGGGCAACCCTTCTCTTCCCATCGTAGTCCCTGAGCAAATCGGGGCCGACCCCTCATTTCTCATGAAGAGGAGGCCCTCCTTCCCCAGGGCCCCGCAAAAGCCCGCCTTGACTTGACCTTGTGGGGTCCTCTAACCACAAGGTGGAACTATGGAGAGGCGACAACTAAGGGCATGGAAATGCGGGCCCTGGTCGAGAAGCTCACGGTGACTAGTGTTGACCACATGTCATGACTACTGGTCTTTTGTCGCCACTTCCCTGAGTTATTTTAGGACTGCAAAGAGGTAAAGGCCTAGGTGCGGGGTTTATTCACTAGGTTCTACCAGCCAGGGCACTGTCTGTTGGTGCAATTGACCTTTAGGATTTTGATGTTTGTTTAATAATATGTTTAATACCTAATCGGGCGGCAAGTCTACCATGTGACTAGTTCTAACTGGAGGTTAGGTAAGTGAAGTCCTGATGAGTGAAGTCAGGCCGTAGTGAGTGAAGCTAGGTTGGTGAAGTCCTAGTGAGTTAAGTCGGACACTAGTGAGTGATGCTAGGTTGGTGAAGTCCTGGTGAGTGAAGTCGGGTAGGCCTTGGTGAGTGAAGTTAGGCAATGAAAAGTCCTAGTGAGTGAAGCTAGACAACCTATGGTAAGTAATCATAGGTAATAAGAAGTCTTGGAGAATGAACTCTAAGAAAATTTGATTGGAAGGTTTTCGTTCGACCGGACCAGTAGATTTTGGTAAATCTAAGAATAGATTTATCAATACTATTTGATGTCTGGACAGGTCTGGAAGACCCGATATTTTCCAGGTAAGTGAGGTAAGCTCCTGGAGGAGAGAGCTGTGAGGTCGTGTCCCTCCGAGACAGTTTTAGGGTGATGATCCAACTGGAGAAACCTACGGAGGTTTGTAAGTTAAGATCAGGATAGTTACGAATGTCAAATTACTCATGCATTTCTTTATTTTATTTGTGCTAATCTCTATTTTATAGGGTCATTTACCTTCTATATTATTGTGCTAACATTCTTATGCTGGAATTTTGTTAACTATATGATCAGTCGACTTATCACTGGATCAGTCAACTGATCACGAGCAGACAGACGCGATGCCAAATTCAGCATCTTTTCAAAAGTATTTAGTCGATGGATACGTGGATCAGTCGACGAATCTATATATGGAATGACACGGGCACACACTAGGAAAGATTCCTATCCGTCGACCCATCAGGAGTTCGGTCGATGGACTCATTTATTGTTGCGACAGTTGAGCAAAGCAAAGATGGTATGGCGTGGGAATTCGTCGACTGAACATGAGGTTCAGTCGACGGATTGAGGCCTATATAAGGAGCTCGAGACCAGCTTCATCAGATTAGATTTTTCACATCACATCTGCTCACCCATTTTCTGCTTTTTGGGTCAAGAACTACTTTTGATCCTACTGCTTTGATACCGGAAAGCTCACCGATATACTACGGTTCAGATCTTTTACTTTTGTGTCAGTATAACATTAGTATTTATTCTTGTACATATATTCCTAGGGGATTAGTAGGTTCTCACTAATTCTCCTACATTCTATACAATATCACTTTCTCCAAATGATTTTTTGGAGAAAGGATTATAGTGGATTGCCCATTGAGAGCGGTCGAGGGTTGCGGGTCTTAGAGTAGTAGTTGCTGAAGGCTCTAAACCAAGTAAAAGAAAAATATCTCATTTTTTCTATTGCTTTATTCTCATTTTATTTTACGTGCCGAGAAAAAGAATTTGAAAAGATAGAGATTCATCCCTCCCCTTTCTCTATCTTCGATGATCCTACATTGTCACCAGCCTGTGGTCGGAGGTGGCCCAGCTAAATTCAGTCTCTAATGACCCTTTCTCGAGCTTTGCCGAGATCTAACATTTGAGGAAGGCTTTTGCTGAAAACAAGGTGACGGTCGCCAATACCAAGTATGCCATCAGCCAACACCAGAATGCGATTGACACCTTGACGATGAAGGTAAAGTCCTTAAAGGAAGAGGGGAAGGAGTAGAGGGAGAAGGTCTAACTCCTAGAGGTGGAGCTGGAGCAGGAGACCCAAAGGTGGACATCCTCAGAGGTGACTAAGGCAATAGAAGATACTGAGCTAGCCTCCTACCGCGGGCAATTTCATCTTTTGGAGGTGGAGCTAAATGCAACCTGTGATGCAACAAGCTCCTTTGATCAGCTGTAGAGCATCAATTCCTAGAGCTAAACGCTCTGCAGAATTAGTCAGAGGTGACGCGGGTTGGGTTAGAAGGCAAGCTACGCTCTGCCCGAGCTACCACCCGAAGGATCGAGGGGAGTGTTGCAGCCCAGATGCTTGAGCTGGAGTGCCTCCATCCTGAACTGTAAGCTGCCTAAGTGGAGCTGGATGCCCTCCACCTGATTATCCCTGAGCTCCAGTCTAGCTTGAGGACGTAGTGGAGGCTCCTAGAGTGTAGGGAGGCCCAGCTGCGGGAGTACCAAGTGGGGGAAGTCACTCGCTGGGAAGCACAGAAGAAGGCATTCCTTACCTCTGAGGAGTTCTACAACCTAGTGGGGGCACGCCTTCTTCGGATGATGGAACATGGCGTCACCAACATCCTCCAATAGTTGGCCGAGGCTGAGCACGTTCCTTCCAACTAGCCCAGGTCTCAGATTTATCTCTCCCAGATCACTAACAATCTTCCTGATGAGGACGTGGAGCACCTGTGAGGCGGGGCGCGACTCTTTCTTGCTATTGTTCCTTGTTTTGGTAATTTCCTTATACTGCAACACTTAGTAAATAAAAACAAATGGAAAGGTTCAGGGAGTGCACTTTACTCGTGACATGGGTCATCAAGAATTCAGCACGGGGGTGGTAACCGTCTTTGATTCTCCTTGATACTTGGAGCAGATTTGAGTCTTAGGATCTCGACCCCGCCTATGTCCGAGGCTGGGGGAGTTTGTGATGGGTATGACTTGGCGGGTTTCCTAAACGAATACTTGGTTGTCCTTGAGAGACCTCTCCATGTCCACGGATTAAAAAATTAATCCAAATGGAGACCCGTCTCCCAAATAACCATCTCATCATTGTATCGTTCGGTACGAATTACAACTTGGCCAATCACAAAGATCGAGCCTTGTAATTCTCCTAACTAAACGATCGTGAAAAAGACAACGAGTGGATCGCTGGTTTTTGTGTTTATAATCGGGGTCCAATTAATTAATTATCAACATGCTTATTAGATAATCACAACCACAATAATTAATTAATTACACATAAAATGACGAGACGAAATAAGGAGCCAAGGAAGAGAATTGTACTTTCCTTTACCTCGTAGCAATCTACCTTATGTCCCTTCCCTCCCGGACATCGTGTGGGTGACAAGCTACTGAGAACCGAGATCACCAAGGCATCCAACTAATCTCTTCTCCTCAAGCCGAACAAAACCCTAGCTTCTAGGGTTTTCCCTTGCGCCGGCACTCCCTTCCTCTTCCCTTGAGCCGCCGGCCACCGGAGCCACCCAAGCTCCACTGGCCCAGCTGCAAAATTTGAGAGGAAGGTGAAGAAGATAAAGAAGGAGAGAGCCCTCCTTCTTCCTTACCCAACTGGCCGAAAACATCCCTCCACCTCTAAGCTTACGGCGCCGTCGCAACCACTCCTTGCGCCGCCTCCCACCGGTCGCTGACCACCCCTCTCTCACCGCCGAGCACCACAAAAGTAAGAGGAGGTCCCTTCCTTGTCTATGCTAGCTTCGGCCAAGAGATGGTGGAGGAAGAAGGAAGAAAAGAGGAGAGAACTCTCCTCTAGTCTTGCGCCGGCCGAAAATCTAGGAGAGAGAAGGAGAGAGAGAGGAGACGAGAGAGGCCTTGGGTTGATTAATTGGATTATTAAACCTTGGTTTCATGGTCCCATGGGGTATATATAGGGCTAAGGTAGGGACCAAGAGGAGGAGTTGGGTCTTGGCCCACTAATGGATCTAAAACCAATCCATTAATGAAGATACATTCCACTAAAGGATCTTCATTGAACTTCCTCACCAACCCCCATATTTTCATATGGGCTCCACCTATTATGAGTCATCGATCCCCTCATGTTTAAGATATCGAATGCCTATTGATTAATTTAAATTACTGACAATTTTAATTAATCAACTTCTGGCTCCTTGACTAGTACCACTCAACCTTATCATCATGTCGGATCAAATCTACCTGCAGGGTTTAACATGATGAACCTTATGAGCTCATCAAGGGGGCATCATCATCCCGCTCACCAGGACACGGATTCCTTCAATAATCAACGACGCACCATATAATTAATATTATTTCCTAACTTACCGGGCCTATCGATTTAACCGAATAAATCTCGCCCATTGGTAAATCAAAGAAATAATTATTAACTATATGTGCTCGTTATTATATCGGGATTCAGGGATTGTACTCTATAATAAATCCGAGATCTAATCTAATTATCAAGTCAGTACAAATTGGACGACCTCTGGTTTTAGTCCTGCTCAATGCACACAAAGCAGACTAGTGTAATTCTATGGTCAAGACAAACCACACCTAATTACACTACAACCATTTCTATGGTTTGTCCAACTCCATCTCGGTTTTGAGCCTCTGCTTATACTAAGCAAGGGACTGATAACATGATCTTCCGTGTGTCACCACACACCATGTTATCTTCAATGCAAAGTAAAGGAGTTTTATGGATATACTAATATAAATACGCATCTAGTGTTGTTGTGATTCTCTTTTCAAAAATATAGATGATCTTATATAAAAAGAACAAGTCTTTTAGTATACACATCTAATAGTTTGGGCCTTAAAAAGGACACAGGCGATATAGCCAGAGGTCGAACTGCGGAGGGTGAGATAGACACCGCAACTCGAGGATCTTGATCCCACTTATGTCCGAGGCTAGGAGAATTTAGGCCTTGAAAAGGATGTAGGCGATACAGCCATAGCTCAACCTACAGAGGGTGAGATAGACACCGCAACCCGAGAATCTCGAACCTGCCTATGTTCGGCGCCGGGGGAGTTTGAGCCCTAAAAATGATGTGAGTGATACAACTAGAGCCTGACCCACGGAGGGTAAGGTAGATACCACAACTCGAGGATCTCGACTCCGCCTATGTCTGATGCGGGGGGAGGGGGGGTTTGGGCTCTAAAAATGACATAGTCGATATGGTCACTGCTCAACTCGTGGAGTGTGAGATACACAACGTAGCCCGAGGATCTCACGTAGAGGGTGGTGAGATAGACACTGCAGACCGAGGATCTCCACCCCGCTTATGTCTGAGGCTTGGGGAGTTTGGGCCCTTAAAAGGACATAGGCGATATGACTAGAGCTTAACCTGCGGAGGGTGAGATAGACACCGTAACACGAGAATTTCGATCCTGCCTATGTCCGAGGCTGAGGGAGTTTGGGCTCTGAAAAGAATGCAAGCGATACGACCAAAGCTCGACCTGTGGAGGGTGAGGTATACACCGTAGCCCGAGGATCTCAACCCCTCCTATGTCTAAGGTCGGGGGAGATTGGGCTCTAAAAAGGATGCAGGATGTATGGCTAGAGCTCGGCCAGTGGAGGGTGAGATAGACACTGCAACCCGAGTATTTGGACTCAGCTTTATCATGAAAGGCTCACTTGACTTAATTTCATTAAGAAAGCAATACAGTAATTCGGATGGAAAGAAAAAAATTCAGAAATGACAGGGGAGATCAGGTGCGTGATCGTGAGGGGGTCATGATGGGCCAAGAGTTGTAGGGCTTTATGTGATGTGCATTCCAGGTCGGTCCAGTCTCTTTCCTTCGTCATCCTCTAAGTAATAAGTACCTGAGAACAATCCGAAAAAGTCCTTGCCATCGAGGATCCAACTTGCCAACGTCTTCGGCTAATTTGATCTTTTCCAAACCAAGTCTCCTATCTAGAAGGAATGAGGGATGACTCGTTGATTGTAGTTGAAACACATCTGTTGACGGTAGGCAAAAAGTCGAGTTGTTGCCTTCTCTCCAGCCTCCATAAGGAGGTCCAAGTCTACTGGTCTCTATAGTTGTCCCATCATATGTGGTGACCGGTGTCGTTGATAGAGGGGGGGGTGAATATCGACTTGTAAAAATTTGAAGAAACTTGTCGTAAATTCTATCGTTCGTTCTAGATAAAGAGTTAGTAGCACAGTGGAAAAATAGACAGAACGAGAAACCAAACGACAGAGTGCACATAGGTTTTTACTTGGTTTCCAACCCCCCAGGGTCAGTACGTCCAAGGCCTAAGCACGGAAACGCCCGTCCACTAATGGTCTCCTTTCCGGAGGTGGAGAAACTCGTCTTACAGTACACGTTTTACAATCAAAATAATAAGAAAGTAAATGCAGAAAGTAAATTCAAACCAAACAAAGAGTCGACGATCCCGGCCGATCTGGAACTCCTCCAGGAGAAGATTGCCACCCGACCCATCCGGTTGGACATTTGCCTAGCTTCACTCACCAAGACTTTTGCCCAATCTTACGACCAGGACTTATTGCCCAGCTTCACTAACCTGGACTTTTGCCCAGCTTCACTAACCAGACTTTGTGCCCAGTCCACGACCAGTACTTATTGCCCAACCCTATGTCAGGACTTCGATGCCTAGCCCTCGACCAGGACTTATTACCCAATTACTCGAATCAGGACTTCGTGCCCAACCCTCGGTCGGGTCTTCGGTGCCCAGCCCGCGGCCAGGACTTATTGCCCAATCCATGATCAGGACTTAGTGCCCAATTCTTTGAACCAGGACTTATTACCTAGGTTAACTAGGACTTTTATTCACTTTTATACGGATTTCTTGACTTACCCTTACCTTGTTTAATCTATCACTAACTTAAGCATATTGTTAAACATTGAAATACTAGAGGAGGACATCACTGATGCATCTTGCACCAATAATCTCCTCTTTTTGATGTTTGACAATATCTTAAGTTAGATTGGATTAAAGGGTTAAGTTATGATCCTTGGGATAAACTGAAAAAAAATAGATCTAAGTTTTGATCCTCGAAAAAAATATTTTGATTTAAACTTTGACCCTTGGTAAAAATATTTTGATTTACATTTTGATCCTTTGGGAAAAAAATTTCGAACTTACGCTCTCTATTCCTTCGGGTGAGAAAAAAAATTCCTAAAAAAATGTCTAACTTAAGCTCACTCTCCCCCTTTGTCATATATCAAAAAAATGACAAAACAAACTTGCACCAACAATGAAAATTTCAAAAAAAAAAATTCTTTTCCTAATGAAAGTACTTAATATAATTCTTTGAAAGCATATAATTTTTTATAAAACAATTTTCGAAATTCTTCCCTACTAGTTAAAAAAACTAAGGGGGCGTTTGGTTTAGGGTAATATGGACTAGGGAATGGGAATGGATGGTAATCATTCCCATTGACACTGTTTGGTAAGTGTCAATGGGAATGAAAATAAGGGAATCATTCCCTCATTTTCATTCCCTACTCCCCCATCATCAATCAAATTCCTCAATCATTCCTTCCTTTTCATATATCCAAAACACTCCTTTTTTATTTTATATTTTTCATTTTACTAATTCTTTTTATATTATCTCATTTTACTTTCTCTCTCTACATTTTAAAATTTCTCTCTACATATTTATTTTTCTCTCTCTCTACATTTTCTATTATTTTCTCTCTCTACCTTTCTGATCTCATTTTCTCTTTTTATATTTTCAATATTACTTTCTCTCTCTACCTCTCTTATTATAATTTATCTATCTTAATTTTTCACCTTTTTTTATATTTTCTATATTACTTTTTCTCTATATTTTCTATATCACTTTCTCTCTCTACCTTTCTCATCTCATTCTCTCTCTGTATATTTTGATAATCACTTTCTCTCTCTACCTCTCTTATCATAATTTATTTATCATTATTTTTCATTTTTTCTATATATTTCATATATCACTTTCTCTCTCTCTACCCTCTCATCTCACTTTCTCTCTATATATTTTCAATATCACTTTCTCTCTCTACCTCTCTTATTATAATTTATCTATATTTATTTTTTACTTTTTCTCTATATTTTCTATATTACTTTCTCTCTCTGCATTTTCTATATCACTCTCTCTACCTCTCTCATCTCATTTTCTCTCTATATATATATTTAATATTACTTTCTCTCTCTACCTCTTTTATCATAATTTATCTATATTTATTTTTTACTTTTCTCTATATCTTCTATCACTTTCTCTCTCTATATTTTCTATATCATTTTTTCTATCTCTCTCATCTCATTTTTTCTCTCTATATTTTTTTAAATGATTTCTCTCTCTATTTTTTATCACATCTATCTTATCTTATTTTTCTCTCTACTTTTTATCTTTATTTTCTCTATTATTGTATTTTCTCCTATTTTTTTCTTCTAATTTCTTTTTTTTACCTTACTTCTCATAATTTCTCTCTATATTTTTCTAATTTATCTCTCAACTCATTTTATTTCACTTTCTCTATTTTGTAATAATTCTATTATTTTAGGTAACTTTGAAATTTTTATGGATTCCGATTACTAAAGTTAAACTGAACCAAACATCATCAATGACAATAATTTTCATTCCAGGATTTGAACCAAACACTACCAATGGAATCATGATTCTCATTCCCATTGACCCCTCAATGAATCCTATTACCATTCCGATTAACAAATTTGAACCAAACGCCCCCTAAGTACATAAATTGCACCCAAAAAAATTGTACTGTGAAAAGTATTGTGCACTTTGGAAAAATATTTTGTACTTTTAGTAAAATCTTTTAAACTTAGAAACTTTTTGCACTTAGGAAAATATTGCCTTATAAAAATTTTCATTTAGAAAAGATTTTCAAAAATATTGCACTCATAAAGGATTTTCACTTAAAAAAAATTATGCACTTTTGAAAAAAAAAATTCACCTAGAGAAATGTAGTGCATTTAGAAAAATTAGTATTTTGAAAGAAATTTGCAATTAGTACTTTGAAAAATGTTTTGCACAAAAAAATTTGTACTTTGAAAAAATATTGTACACTTTAGAAAAATATTAGTATTTTGAAAAATATTTTGCACATTTGAAAAATATTAGTACTTTGAAAAATATTTTGTACTTAACAAATATTTAAAAAACCTTTTAATATTATTTTTGTTTTGAAATCATAATATTTTACTTGACTTGGTTTCTTTTCCAATTATGCAAATAGATTTTTAGAAAAATATCCTAAAAATTTTGAAAACAATTTTGAAAAGCATCTTTCAATTTGTTAGTCCTTAACATCTCACCCATTCTAAATGTCTCAGTACAATCAAGCATGGTTGCCTTATGGGTGTGCTGTGAGATGCTTGAATAATTTTTCTTTGAATTAATATTAAATCTAAAATTTAATTAAAACTTGTGTTAGATTCAAATTTATCAAATAGTAAATAAAAAATGAGTTTCGATAATTGGCTTCCAGGTCTTGGCGAGGCACAGAGGCCTTCTTTGGCCTTATTGGAGCAACAACCCTTTCCTTGACAAAGCCTTTTACCGAAAGTTCATTTTCAAGTTATTTCTTCAAAAATTTTGGTCTAACTAGCTTAGGTTTTGGATCGGTAGATTTGGCTAGTTCCACCAGACTAAACAGACCAAGTAGGGTACACCTTACCCCACTTGACCTTATTAGAAGGGCTTCCCTAACGTATTATCATCTCACCTCCACCTAATATTATGTTGTTCAAGTTTCAAGTAAGTCTTTTGTCCTTAACTAACCGTTCTAAATCATGCAGAAATTTAAACATGAATGTCATGACATATATTTAAAAAAAATTAGCAAATGAGCATGGCATTTTTGCATGATTCAATCAAGTCAAGGTATTTTTAATTAAGTTTATAATAATGTATCAAATTCTCGATTTGATACATATCGTGTGAACCCGTGAATATGTCAATTCACTTTGACATATTTAATTTTATTAAATTGATTGTTGCAGTTGGGTACGATTTTATATAGTTTGAGTTTAAGTTATTAAGATTTAATTAGAGGTTAAACTTATTTAAGGATTAATTAGAGAATTAATTAGATTTAAGTTAACTAAGGATTAATTGAAGGTAAATTAATTAAGAATTAATTAGATTTAAATTAATTAAGATTAATTGGATTAATTAAACATTACTTGGTTTTACATTAATTAAGGATTAATTGAATTTAAGTTAATTAAGAATTAATTGGAGTTAAGTTAATTAAGAATTAATTGGAGTTAAGTTAATTAAGAATTAATTGGAGTTAAGTTAATTAAGAATTAATTGAAACTTAATTAAGGTTTAATTGTTGAGAATTAATAGTTAATTTGGGTTTAATTTAAGTTGTTAAAGATTAATTAGGATTAATTAAAGTTAAAATAATTAAGGATTAATTTAAGGTAAAAATTAAGGATTAAATTAAGGTCAAAATTAATTAAGATTTAATTAAGGTTGTTAAGATTTAATTTGATTTAAGTTTCTAAATTTCTGGGTTAGTTAATAGTTGTGTGTTTAATTGCATCATTTTTATTATTTCAAAAATGTATGATTTATCTACTATTTCTTCTTCATTTAATTTTTCAAGCTTTTCTAACACTTTTACTTTGTTTGAATTTTTGTAGATTTTATTAACTGTAGCCTTGATTCTAGAAAATTCATCTTCCTCCTCATCCTCAAGGTCATATTCTTCTATATCTTCATAGTAAGTAGAGTAATTTTCAGGGTGTTAATTAATGTTTCATAAGTAATATCCAAGAAGTTATCAGAATTAACTAAGAAATCAATATTAATTAAATCATCATTCTCATCTACAGAAGTTTCTAGATTATCAGGATTATCTTCAGATAAAATATCAGAATTAATAATAGATTTATCATTATCCTCAGAAATATCTTTTATATCCTCAGAAAAATCTTCAGAATTATCTTTGATATCATCATTATCCTTAGAAATATCTTTAATATCCTCAGAAAAATCTTCAAAATTATCTTTAATATCATCTGAATTATATTTAATATTATCAGAAAAATTATTAGAATTAATTCTAAAAATTATTGCATTGATATTAAAGATTAAAAGGTTAATTTCTGATATTTTAATATTATCTACATTTGGTAATTGGTTATGCAAAATATTAATTTGACTATACAAAAAGTCTAATTTTTCAGAAAAATTATCTAACTTATCTAAATTATCATATGACTGTGCAGGAATTTGAAAATCTTTACAAACATAAACTTTTCGTACCTTGGACGAACACTGATTCTTGTAGTGTCCGTGCTTTTGACATTGAAGCACTTGATTTGACTCTTGTCCCTCTGGACTCTAGGCGCTGGTACCTCCTTTGCCGCCGGTGGTGAAAATCGAGTCTTACGAGTATAACACTAATTTTTATAGTGTCCTCTCTCCCTGCACTTGAAACATGTAATATGAAATTTGAAAATTTACATACTTATAAAAAATATACCTGATTCACCCCTGGGCTCCCCCTCAACTCTTGGCGTCTTTGCTCCATCGGCGGTTAGTCCGGTGAAGAGCTACCAGGCTCTGATACCACTTGTGGGGACCGGTGCCGTCGATAGAGGGGGGGTGAATATCGACTTATAAAAATTTGCGGAAACATGTCATAAATTCGATCATTCATTCTAGATACAGAGTTAGTAGCACAGCGGACAAATAGACAGAACGAAAAACCAAACGACAGAGTGCACACAGGTTTTTACTTGGTTCCCAACCCCCCCAGTGTCTATACGTCCAAGGCCTAAGCACGGGAAACTCTCGTCCACTAATGGTCTCCTTTTAGGACTTTCTAGAGGCGGAGAAACCCGTCTTATAGTGAACGATTTACAATCAAAATATTAAGGAAGGTAAATGCCGAAAGTAAATTCAAACCAAACAAAGAGTCGATGATCCCGGCCGATCTGGAATTCCGAAGTGCCGCACACTTCCTCCTGGAGCCTCCTTGGTCGTAGGCTTCGTCTCTAGCACTTTTCATTCACTCAAAATGCTTAGAATGTCATTGAGATTGCTGTTCTGAGTTGAGGGATCGAACCCCTTGATATAGCCTTGTCTTGGGTGCCTTAGTCGCTATGGGGCGCCTCTATGCGGTCAAAGTTTCATCCAAACTTGCTATCTTTGCGAAGTTGATATACACTCCTTCTTGGGCGCCCTGGACCTTATTGGGCGCCTGATTCATTCAGGCGCCTGGCATCCAAGGTGCCTGGCTTGATGGGGGCACCCTGGTTTCAATGGGGGAACTCAGTAAGCTGTAATTCAGCTTCTTTGTGTTTGTTTGCCTGCTTTGTCTTAAATTTTAGGTACCTGCAAGATACACAAATACAAGACAAACAAGTATATACCCTTAGCCTTAAAAATTGGTTTTGACTTTGGGTTTCCCGCGAACGCCTGTGTTCCCTTCCCAGGGAGTACGCCTTTCGCCTACTCCTCTCAGGAGAAGGTTGCCACCCGGCCCATCCGGTTGAACATTTTCCTAGCTTCACTGATGATCCCAAAAGAGCTGTCACGAATGTGGGTCTCAAATTTAGATATTTATAAAGTTGGAAACCCTTTTTGCAATCAAAGAATAAAAGCGTAGTAAAGGGGCCACAGGTCGTATTTTTCCTAGGGCTAGTTGAGATTGTGTGATTTGAGCTTGAATTTATGTGCCGTCAAATGTTTTTGGGTTTCAAATAGAACTTGGGGTTTTGATTTCAATTAGCAATGAAAATACAATGCACAGGAAGTAAACTTAACCAAAAGAACTAACCATGGTAATAGCAGCTAATGACATTAACTAATGAAAAACTTAAACAGCAAATGTAGCTTAACTGAATTTAGGAACAAGACTAGTTTTTAATGAAAAACAAAAGCTTAAACGAATGAATAAGTAAACACTTAATCTGCAAGAAATAAAAGAATCTGATGTGCCAAAATAATGCTAAGTGCCAAAGCTGAAGTTGACAACTCTGAATACTAATCACTTCAACTTGGAAGATAAAGCTATTAGTAAAAAGCTATGCATGAACGAGTGAAGGAATGTAGACATTAAAATAGGAATTCAGAACAATAAGGGCAGAAATTCAGAAATGGAAACAATGATCTAGTGAAGAAACAAGCAAACACATGAAATCGAGTTCACAAGCTAGCTTAAGAATTTATCCACTGAGAACTTCAGAACTGTGGCTGAGAAATTCAGACTCAGTTGAAAGGAGAAAGGAATTCAGAAGATGCAGTAAACAAAGGTAGAAGTGCAGCTATTCTTTTCGAATGCAAAAATACAGATTCTACTGTAGAAATTTAAGGGAAATCTAAGTGTTAAACTCACAAATCAGGTTGCAAATTCACATCCAACACTCAGTCGAAACTAAGAAAACTGATGCTCACTACTCCACAATTCAGAAACTGTAATTAGATTTGCAGCAGTGCAGTTGTCAACAGGAATTACTGATACGCTACCACATGATGAAATGCAGAACTGAAAATTCATACAAAAACAAGTCTAGATCAAATGCATTAGCACACTAACAGATATATCTAATTTCAGGAATTAAAACTAACAAAATTGAATCAAAGTAATAGCAAAATTCAAGGCTGAACTGATGCGCAAGGAAAAGAACACAGAGGACTGATACTCAACAACTAATTTGGCACGCTAACTTTGAATCAAGAAATAAACTGTAATTGAAGACAATTGCTCAATGAACAAACTCACTAACTATTGTACTTGCAGAATTAAACCCTAATGAAAGCTGGAAAAATTCAGAAAATGAAAACAAACAGCTGATACATGTGCAGAACAGAAATGAAGTGCTGAAACTGAAATTACAGCTAAGAAAACAAGAAATACAACCAGAAACTAAATCTCGATCCTTCACTTGTATCAAGACCTCCTTGCCGTCACACAAGAGCTAGCCAAGAACCCCTTCAACTCGCAAATCACTGGAAAAGTAGCTCCAAATTCAGATCTGCTCACAGACTTCAATCGGCTGGAAAAAAACCAATCTGATCTCCTTGATTTCGCAATGAACAAATGCGATTGAGCTTTGGTGATGATCAGAGTGTATCAGAAGACCCTTCAGATAGCTCCGATTGAAAAGGTTGGCACACAATCGCAATCAAGTTGATCAAATCACAGAAACTGATGAAACCCTCACTCAGCCCCTATTCCGATGCAAATCCGTGATTGAATCTCCATTGAAGCCTCTTCCAATGATCCAGATCTTGCTCCAAGGTGCTGATCGAGTTGGCCACGCCTTCAGATAGAGAAATCGCCGAAGAAAACGAAGAACAAGTAAGAAATGAAGAACTGAGCTGGGAAGACGCGACGCGAGATCTGAACAGGGGAGCGGGTAATATAGTTTCAACAGTGAACGACTCAGATTGTCCAGCGCTCATCCAACGGTTGATCTTCGTCTGATTTGGCTCAAACTTCCCAGATCTTGATCAGAGGTCAGGATCATCCTCGGAGTAGCTCGGATCTACCAGATCTACAACGGATGGTTTAGATCACCTTGATCTTTGAATGGATGGTCTAGATCCCTCTGATCGTGATCCAACGGCTAGATGATCTCCGATTGGGCTGAAACCTTCAGATCTTGATCTGATCGCTAGATTAGCCTTAAGCCCAGCTCGGATTGATCAGAAGTTCTCAGATGGTCTAGATCTAACCATCTTTGCATCAGACGATCCAAATTAATTGACGCTTGATCCCTTTGATCTGGATCCAATGCTGACTCAAGTTTGACCCAACATGACCTAGGTCCCTGATCCTTCCAAGCCTACAAAAGTAGATCAAAAATTTAGTGACAAAATAACTCAAATATATAAAAATTTGCAATTAGGTCCAAAAGAATATAAATCCTAGAACCTAGGGTAAATCCACCATTAAGCAAGTAAAACATGAGTCAAAAATAGATCCTAGACCCTTAAATAATCAACAAAATGACACTTATCAACTCCCTCACACTTAAGCTTGAGCGTCTCGCGAAAAGTACTAAATATGTATCCTTAGCTTTTCTCAAACATAAGTAGAAACAATTGAAAAGAAATTACCTAGGGTTGTTAATTCTCAAAAATCTAAGCTCTATGGATTAGTATCTTGTCCTTAAATCAACAACTTAGCAATTTCAACCTTCATGATTCATTGAGATGAATCTAACTCACTAGCCTTTCAAGGGAAGTTTTTGGTGGCTCTCTTCCTAAGTTCTAGTTCACGATAAAAGTGGAGCTCACTCATACACACATGCTTTTTGCACTACCATAGACTTGCTTGTTATCTACACTCCACCATTATTCATGATTCAAATCTACATCTTAAAAGTTTATTCAAAAGTGAAAGACATATGAAATGGTAGAAATGAAGTAACAACTAAGAAAATAGCAAAATTGATAAAGTGGACGACTTGGATGTTCAAGGATATTTTTGATGCACTTTGCTCTCTTTAATGTCTTCTGTTGAAATCAGAATTGAATAGTGGGATAAGACTTGAATATTGCCTTTGATTTGAATGAAAAAGACTTCCTTGACTTCATTGTGCCAATTTCTCTATTGTGTGCCAATTTGTTTCCTTTTTTTTCTGATTTTGTTTTCTTTTCCTCTTCCTTTCTTTTCTCTAAAGATATCAGAATGATGGTGGAACAGATCTTCCATTTGGATGAGTTTTCTTCACTAATTGCATTGTGCCGAAACTCAATGGTGTGCCACTTGGGTTCTTTTGTTGTGTGTTTTTTTTCAAACTGTTTTCTTCTTCTTCTTTTTTCTGCTCTCAAATCTTCTAATGGAGCACATTCAGATCAGATTTTTATCAGAGAGCTTGAAACATCAAGTAGCATAGATGCTCCATATATAATCCTCATTAAACACCTCTTCAACTCCTTTTTGATACATTTCACCTTCAAGTTGGCACTATTCTTCTTTTATTCTCTTTTTTTCTGTGTTTCAAGTTCAGCTCTTCAAATATTTCAATCACAGATTCACACTTCCAAGGTTTCTAGTTTATTCAGATATTGAAACATACTCTTCCACTCAATGGCTTGATACCTCACTTCCTCACTGTTTTTATTCAGTTTCTTTGCATCTCCCTCAAGAATTCGACCATGTAATCTCTATTTTTACAGCTCTGCTATTCTTCAAACTTCCTGGTAGCTGGTGAATGTTTACTTCTCAATTTTCAGCAGCTATCCTTGCAATACAGTTCAAAATTTCCAGCATTCTGTCTTCTCAGCTTTTGCTCAGCTTCCTCTCATCCTTTTCTGATTTTTTTCAATTCAGACTTTAGCAAAATGCAATTGAACTTAACTTCCATAATTCCAACTTCTAAAATCTTGATCTAAACCGATTATGATCCAAGATTCATTGATTTCAGATTTTTCCCATGGCACAGATTTCTTCATTTCTTGCCATTTGTTTTTTTATTGCAGATTTTTTTATATTGCATGCCATTTGTTTTCCTTGGATCTTCACATGATGAGCAAGAATCTAGATGCTTCAATTGTTGTCTTCCTTAACTACTTCTTCTTGCTTGATCTTGATACCAAACTCAACTCAATTTGGCACATGATAAAATTTATTTTTTTTTCAAAAGAAGTGCATCCTTGATAAAAATTGATTCCAAATCACTAACCACTCCCCCACACTTAATCTTTTGTCCGTCTCGGGCAAAATAGCATCAAAGAACATCCCCAAACAAACAAGTCCCTATAAAAGCATGATTAAGAGTAGAATATAAGGAAAGAAAAATAGAATGAACATGATTATTATCAGGAATTGATATGGAAAAGTAAACAAATTTATTAGCCTCTATAGATGTGATCCAATCATTGAAATATGGTTTTGAAAGAACCTAAGCAAGTTCTAGAGTACAATCACATGTATGTGTCACAAAAAATAAGGCTAATCCTCATTAGGTACAAATAATTCATCTCAAGTCCTCAATCAAGAATCCATGGCCAAGTAGTACTCAAGCATCCAAGATTTCATCCATGAGCTCAAACCCTAAGTTTTAACAACCAAATTTAATTAATTTTCAAGAGACTCTAAAATGTTATCAAGACAACCTAGAGGGATACATTTATTCCTATTCATCAAGGAAAAGTGCCAAAAGACATAAAATGGTATTTACAATGTCTATTTATTCATTCTACTCTACTCACGCATTTATTAGCAAGAACTCTTTTTAAAAAAAATTCTACTTCTAAAGAACATAAGAATGAAACATGCAATGAAAGAAAATGCAAGAAGGAACAAACTCCCCTTTATTTCTGGCGGTCGGAGTCTATCAAGAAATAATCTCCATCGTGGTAGTGGAGGAGTAGGAGTAGCTGAAAAAGTTTCCTTCATTTGCTCAATTTTATTTTGCATTACTCCCCCACACTTAAACTTGACAGCAAAATGTTCAGGTGGTCGTGGACGATTAATGTTCAACATCCATTTTAGAGGTGGAGTGCTATGAGTTAAAGCAAAATCAACTCCTCCCTCTTTATTCTTTTTAGAAAACCTTCCAGGGGGTTGAAGACTGTCTAGATGGAGTATCCACTCAAGAAATCTCTGGGACCCTGCAAAACCATGTAAAACCTTTCTCATGCGTGTAGGGTAAGGTAGAAGTGTAATATCATCAATCTCTACATAAAATGTATCCAAAAATGCATCGCATCCAATAAAATCAATTTTTGGTACCTCAGTGAATTTTTCACAAGCAGTTTCTACATAAGGTGTATCAAGAAATGTCTCACAGTCAATAAAATCAATCTCTGGTACCTCCATAAGTTTTTCACACTCAATTTCAGCATAAGAAATAACAAGAGATTCTTTACAATAAACAACTTCAATTTCAGGCTCTTCTAAAAAAATTTCACAATCAGTTTTAGCATAATCTGTCTCAAGAATATCATAGCAATGAATAAAATCAAGCCTGTGTGCCTCTAAAAAATTTTCATAATTAATTTTCACAAATGATATATCAAGACATTCTTCACATGCAAATCTAGACATCTCCCTGAAATTTTCTAAAGGAAAAGAAGAAATACTTACCTGATCGTGCTGAAAAATGTCTGTTGGTTCTACAAGAAATACCTCCATCTCAGGCTCAAATTCTGGTGGACATTCAACTGGAATAGGTGATCCTTGGGTACTTGCTCCCATCATGCAAGTCCCTACACTTTCTGGAAATGGTGGTGGTCCCTAGGGCTCTGTGCAATCCCCTACACCTGTAGAATCATCTCCTGTGCATGCCTCCTTAGTAATACCTGCAACAACCTTATTAAAAAGATTAGGACTATCAATAGCAGTATCATCACAAAATAAAAAACAAGAGAACTCCGGTAAAGCTTCAGTTTTGAAATCAAGGCTGTCGCATGCTTTTCCATCCATCTCCTCAGCTTCCTCTGAAATCAAAACTCCTCCCACTATGTCAAATGCACCATCATCATCAAAGAACTGTGCCTCAACAGTCTCATCTGTGGTATCCACGCACATAATAGAGTGATCTACCCTAGGGTCCTTCATGGCATCAAAAATACTAAACTGGACTATTGTGTCTCCCACCTCCATCGAAAGTGTGCCAGCATAAACATCAATCTTTATTCTGGCAGTCTTCAGAAAAGGCCTCCCAAGGATGAGTGGGGATCTACGTGCAAGATACTCTCCTTCCATGTCTAGAATGTAGAAGTCTGCGGGGAAAATCAACTCTTTCACTTTTACCAAAACATCTTCAATAACTCCTGCCGGGCGAGTCTGGCTTCTGTCTGCTAGCTGAATCACAACTCCAGTGGGCTGTAGAGGGCCAATGCCGAGCATCTGGAAGACCATCCTGGGCATCACATTAATTGATGCTCCTAAATCTAACATGACATCATGGAACGTGGTGCTCCCTATCTCACAAGATATAGTAAACATGCCAGGGTCTTCACATTTCTGAGGTATGGCATGGATGAGTGATGAAACATTTTTCCCCATGCTGACCAATTCATTTTTCTTAAGCTTCTTCTTGTGAACACAAAGATCTTTCAGAAATTTTGCATACTTAGGAACCTGTTTAATCATTGTCAGCAAGGGTACATTAATTTCTACTTTGCTAAAAAGTTTTACCAGCTCATTGTACTCTTTGGTTTTCTCCTCCTCCACTTGTCGTTTAGCTTGAGTTCTCCGCTGAGGAAAGGGCAAAGGCACTGAAATTTCCTCCTCTTGAACCGAAATGGGAGGGGCTGATTTTTGAGCTGCTGTCCCACTTGTTGGAGCTGCTGTAAAATCTGTTTCGCCACTGATTTGTGCTTCATTTTCCACCAAAATTACAAGATTGCTTGATGAGGGAGTTGGGCACAGACTAGGGGTGGAATCAACTAAATTTGAAGTGGTTTCATGGCTGTTTTCGGCTGGAAATGAAGATGTTGCCCTGTTTTCAGAAAATTCAGCTCTTGGATCATTTTGAGTTGATACAACCTTCCCACTCCTCAAATAAATTGCGCTAACGTTTCCCTTAGGATTAGGAACAGCTTGAGAAGGTAGTTGGCCTGATCCCTGAGCTTTATTTTGATTTATTTCACTAGCCATTTGCCCAATTTGCCTCTCGAGGTTTTGTATGGCGACAAAAACATTTCCTTGTTATGTTTGTTGTATTTGGAACTGTTGGGGCTGATATTGTTGTTGGAAGGGCTAATAATTTGGCTGGAATGTTGGAGAAATTTGTTCAGAATTACAACCTTGAAAATTCTGATTTTGAAATGGAACTTGTTGTGGTGAGGGCTGAAATTGATTGGGCTGAAATCCTTGATTTTGGGGCTGAAAACTTTGAGTCTAAGGCTGGAAATTTTGGTGCGGTTGTTGGAATTGCTGCTGTGAAGGTTGGTATTGCTGTGGATTATTCAGATTCCCTTGAAAACCTTGTTGAACCCCTTGAAACGGTTGCTGGAAATTCTAAAATGTAGGCTGAAAATGCTGATTTTGGGGTTGAACTTGCTGATTTTGGGATTGAAATTGCTGTGGCTGATGTAAAGTTTGTTGGGGGCTGCTGAAATAGTTGTTGTTGTGGGCCTTGTTGGTAAAAAGAATTCCCGTACCTCAGATTTGTTAGTGATATGAGAGAAGTGTCCTAAGGCAATCGCCTTATGGTTGTAAACATTTATTTTAATAAATGATAATTCACTATTTGAGTATACATGTTTGTGTATTATTGGGATCTTAAACTCATCTACTGAATGTCCGCAATACAATTCACAGCATAAGAGAATTTGTGATGGGATCACAACTAGTGATTATCTCTACATGTGCAATTGTGAAGTATTGAAAATATCCCTAGTCGATGAATTGATAAAAACGGACACTATCAATTCTGTTGAGACTAGCATGGGTTATTCTCTAATCATCTGATTCTCACTGGCTGGTGACATTGGGATGTCCGGAGATAAACATGGATGCTAGTTAAGGGAACTAGTTCATTGGAGTGACTAGCTGTAAAACTTCATATGGTAATCTATATAGATATGTCAATGAAGTTCTTACTGCAGCTTAAGTGCGATGTTCCTTTGACTTGCGGTGTTCAAGTCATCTTGGTCATGGAGACTTATACTTTAACATCTTAAGCAAGCATCTCCAAGGAGGTGTGGACCCAGGATGATTGGGTATAAGCCGAAGTGCCCGAAGATGTTTGAACAGCCTACAAAGGATTCACCACTCCTTGCGAGGAGATGTATACCCGGGCCTATCGTCGGATTGTTACTCAAAGCCTCTGGCCAGAGCATATCATGTTTGGAGCATGAGTCTCTTAAATACATGAGAGTAATTATAAATCCAAAGGACGAGAAAGACACTACTTGGGCTAGGTGTGACGTAGTCAGCCTAGTGGGGACTGACACACATAGACCATGTCCTGAACAAAGTGGGTATAAGATGGTGAAGGGAATGGGACACGATTCATTAGAGCTGCTGAAGGGTTTCAGAATTACTTCTGAGGTCAACCGTTGATCTTTCGATTAATTAGGGGTCATGATGTACTACTAGGTGCCACTCATGATCGTTCTATAATTAGTTGATTATAGACGGCCAATATAAATCGAAAGCCTGTTTAGTCACACGCACTACGAGTAATCCGAGGGATTTAAAACGAGTTGAAAATTAGATTTTTCGGTCAAGAGAAATAAGTCGAATCTGAGTTAGTCAGAGGCGCAACGGAAGCTTAAAATGGCTAAGTCTTTTGAAGGCTTATTGGGCGAATTAAATGAGTTTAATTCGCGACCGGTTCGGCTCGGTTCGGCCGGCCAAAGAGGGTGCCAAACCCCTTTGGTTTGGCCGGCCACATAAATGGGGAGAAACCAATTTATTTGGTTTAATTAATAAAATAAATCTAGCGCGATTTGTTTTATAAATTATGGATAAATAAATTTGTATAAAGAAATTTATATAAAGAAATTTGTAGAAATTTATTCTTTTTATGGAAATTAAAATGATCCATGGAATGATTTATTTTAATTTTATAAAATCAATTATGAATTGATTTTTCCATGATAAGAAAAATTTATAAATTTCTTGTAAATTTTATTCCATAATAAAAGGAGAGATGAATATGTTTTATTATAAAGTTGGTTATAATAAAACTAAGCATAACGGAATAATTCATAAGAAAATTTATAAGATAAATTTCTTATGAAAATTTTTTCCGTTAATTCCATTAAAGGGGAGACTTGGCAAGGGAGAGGCTACTATATAAAGGAACCAAAGGCAAGCCTTGAATTCCAATCAATTAATCATGAGATTAGTTGCTCCCTTCTCTCTCTAATGCCCCTCTCTCTCTCTCTAGGGCCGGCGCCCCTCTCTCTCTCTAGGGCCAGCTCTCTCTCCTCCCCTAGGGCCGGTGCACATCCCAAGGGTGGCCGAGAGCTTCATCCACCAAGAAGGTGCCGAAGAAGAAGAAGCGGATCGCGACTCCTTCCTTCCTTTTCCGGAATTTTGATTCCGTTACTTGGTGGTTAGTTTCCTTTCTTCTCTCTTGATCTTCTAGTTGTGCCTTTAGAGAATCTAGTAGTTCTCGTCGGCACAAAACTCGTGACTTTGCGAAGTCATCCCGAAGAGAACTCGGCGTGGACGCGAATAGAGGCGGAGCTTCCAAGGGACGCTACGGTTGGATCTCGTCCCTTTCTTCGAGTTACGCAAGGTACAAAGTAAATTAGTTTACTTTTCCGCAAAGTTTTAATTTATGATCATGTCCACACATCATAAGGTTGCATGCTAGATACGTGGTTAAAATAATTTGAGAAATTATTTTATGCTAATTCTTCCGCTGCACGTAAAAATTTAAAATTTTACGAACTCGTATCCTTGTCAACATGCACCCGGTCCCAACAAGATTTGGATGATCCCTCCAACCGGGGTTATAAGTAGACGAATAAGGGTTGTTTCTGGCTTGAAATTGTCCCCTAACCAATGCCGCTAGTGACTCATCTTGTTGGAGGTTGGGACATGAATCTGAATTGTGTTCTTGACTAGAACAAATGCCACATACACTCATCACCACTTGACTTGGTTGTGGAGGCACTGAAAGAGTTGAATTTTTACTTGCAATATTGAGACCCATTTGCTTAACCGCTGATGTGAGCTCTACCAATGCATTCCTAATTTCCTTCTGATCATTTTGATTTTTTTTTTTTTTTTTTTTTTTTTTTTTTTTCTTTTGTTCATTGGAAAAAAAAAAAAAAAAAAAAAAAAAAAAAAAAAAAAAAAAAAAAAAAAAAAAAAAAAAAAAAAAAAAAAAAAAAAAAAAAAAAAAAAAAAAAACCATCTGAACCTTCATTAACCCTCTAGTAGATAACTAAATCTAATAATTTATTATGTTATTGTGTTTTGGACTAACCCTAGATGTAGGACCGAAGGAACGTGAGTCTGCAGCTCAGAGTGCCTCAAAGGAGTGAGGCAACTGCTGACCAGGGCGCCCGGAGTGTCTCGGGCGCCCCAAGGTGAACACCAAACACACAATCAAAAAGTGCGCTTCGACAGTACAAGCTGCGGGCGCCCCCGTGCTTCCGGCGCCCCCGCTGCTCCCGGGCGCCCCCTGCGCTGCGGGCGCCCCATGCGTATACATCGAACCCGAACCCCTCGAAGCCAAGCAAAGCCAAAGGATAGAGTTTGACCCGGTCAATCCGGGCGCCCCGAGCGCTGCGAGTGCCCCGGTCAAAGCGGATCCAGAGGATCAGACGCGACCGAGACTTTGGCGGATCGAAGGCCACGTGGGGGGCGCCCCCGACATCCCGGGCGCCCCCAGGCCCTATATAAGGGACCTTCGACCAAGGCTTCAAGAAATAAATTCTTCCAACGCCTCAAAGTTCTTCTACGCTCGCGCCTTGCTCCGGAAACGCTTCACCTCGAGTCGACGACGTCCTGCTGCCCCGAAAGAGTCGACCTACTCCGGACGTCGGTAAAAAGAAGAGCGTATTTCTTTAATTAATATTTTATTGCACTTGATTTTGTAAATCATATTGTGTAACTTATTTGCGCCAAATATAGAATTGCCCAAAGTAAACGGTACCTGCTTAGCCACACTGCAGAATCTTTTTTTTTTTTTTTTTTTTTTTTTTTTTTTTTTTTTTTTTCTCTGCTTCCAAACTGCTGAGAATTTTCTGTCATTTTGAAATTAGCTCCCTCGCTTGATTTGGTGTTTTGTTGACTAAGGCCCCTCCAGCTGCAGCATCAATCATAATCCTATTCATCTGTAATAATCCCTCATAAAAGTACTGGATGAGGAGCTGCTCACTAATCTGATGCTGGGGGCAACTGGAGCAAAGCTTATTGAATCTCTCCCAGTAATCATAAAGTGTCTCCCCCACCACTTGCTGAATGCCACAAATGCTCTTTCTAATAATTGCAGTTCTGGAGGCTGGGAAATATTTCTCTAGGAACGCCTTCTTCATAGAAATCCAGCTAGACACATGCCCAGTAGGTAAGTAGTAAAACCAGTCCTTAGCTGCTCCAGTCAAAGAAAAGGGAAAAGCCCTCAACTTGATATCTTCTTCTGAAATACTTTGAGGCTTCATAGTGGAGCATACAACATGAAATTCATGCAGGTGTCTGTTTGGATCATCTCCAGATAATCCTTGAAACTTAGGCAATAAGTGGATGAGTCCAAATCTAAGCTCAAAATCTCTACCCAGCTCTGGATAAGAAATGCTGGAATACTGAAATGTAGCATCTGGTGCTGCGAGTTCTTTTATGGTCTTCTGGTGGTCTGCCATCTGATCAACTGAATAGGCTGAGATAGACTGAGTAGGAATAATGCCAAATCCCTCTGAAACACTAAGCTGGCTCTCCTAGCTCTGAATGTTTTCTCAATCTCAGGGTCAAAGTCCTCAAGATCACCACCTGTAGACCTGGTCATAAAATCAAAAACAAATCGCAGTACAAGTATATAGAAAGATGAAATAAATAAAATCAGGTCACAAGATATAGCAGTAAATATAAAAATAGAACAAGAAAAATATGAAATGAACACACAAGCAAAAATCAAACAACACAACCAGTATGTTCCCCGGCAACGGCGCCAAAAATATGATGATCCCAAAAGAGTTGTCACGAATGTGGGTCTCAAATTTAGATATTTATAAAGCTGGAAACCCTTTTTGCAATCAAAGAATAAAAGCGTAGTAAAGGGGCCACAGTCGTATTTTTCCTAGGGCTAATTGAGATTGTGTGATTTGAGCTTGAATTTATGTGTCGTCAAATGTTTTTGGGTTTCAAATAGAACTTGGGGTTTTGATTTCAATTAGCAATGAAAATACAATGCACAGGAAGTAAACTTAACCAAAAGAACTAACCATGGTAATAGCAGCTAATGACATTAACTAATGAAAAACTTAAATAGCAAATGCAGCTTAACTGATTTAGGAACAAGACTAGTTTCTAATGAAAAACAAAAGCTTAAACGAATGAATAAGTAAACACTTAATCTGCAAGAAATAAAAGAATCTGATGTGCCAAAATAATACTAAGTGCCAAAGCTGAAGTTGACAACTCTGAATACTAATCACTTCAACTTGGAAGATAAAGCTATTAGTAAAAAGCTATGCATGAACAAGTGAAGGAATGCAGACATTAAAACAGGAATTCAGAACAATAAGGGCAGAAATTCAGAAATGGAAACAATGATCTAGTGAAGAAACAAGCAAACACATGAAATCGAGTTCACAAGCTAGCTTAAGAATTTATCCACTGAGAACTTCAGAACTATGGCTGAGAAATTCAGACTCAGCTGAAAGGAGAAAGGAATTCAGAAGATGCAGTAAACAAAGGTAGAAGTGCAGCTATTCTTTTCGAATGCAAAAAATGCAGATTCTACTGTAGAAATTTAAGGGAAATCTAAGTGTTGAAACTCACAAATCAGGTTGCAAATTCACATCCAACACTCAGTCGAAACTAAGAAAACTGATGCTCACTACTCCACAATTCAGAAACTGTAATTAGATTTGCAGCAGTGCAGTTGTCAACAGGAATTACTGATACGCTACCACATGATGAAATGCAGAACTGAAAATTCATACAAAAACAAGTCTAGATCAAATGCATTAGCACACTAACAGATATATCTAATTTCAGGAATTAAAACTAACACAAATTGAATCAAAGTAACAGTAAAATTCAAGGCTGAACTGATGCGCAAGGAAAAGAACACAGAGGACTGATACTCAACAACTAATTTGGCACGCTAACTTTGAATCAAGAAATAAACTGTAATTGAAGACAATTGCTCAATGAACAAACTCACTAACTACTGTACTTGCAGAATTAAACCCTAATGAAAGCTGGAAAAATTCAGAAAATGAAAATGAAACAGCTGATACATGTGCAGAACAGAAATGAAGTGCTGAAACTGAAATTACAGCTAAGAAAACAAGAAATACAACCAGAAACTAAATCTCGATCCTTCACTTGTATCAAGACCTCCTTGCCGTCACACAAGAGCCAGCCAAGAACCCCTTCAACTCACAAATCACTGGAAAAGTAGCTCCAAATTCAGATCTGCTCACAGACATCAATCGGCTGGAAAAAACCAATCTGATCTCCTTGATTTCGCAATGAACAAATGCGATTGAGCTTTGGTGATGATCAGAGTGTATCAGAAGACCCTTCAGATAGCTCCGATTGAAAAGGTTGGCACACAATCGCAATCAAGTTGATCAAATCACAGAAACTGATGAAACCCTCACTCAGCCCCTGTTCCGATGCAAATCCGTGATTGAATCTCCATTGAAGCCTCTTCCAATGATCCAGATCTTGCTCCAAGGTGCTGATCGAGTTGGCCACGCCTTCAGATAGAGAAATCGTCGAAGAAAATGAAGAACAAGTAAGAAATGAAGAACTGAGCTGCGAAGACGTGACGTGAGATCTGAACAGGGGAGCGAGTAATATAGTTTCAACAGTGAACGACTCAGATTGTCCAACGCTCATCCAACGGTTGATCTTCGTCCGATTTGGCTCAAACTTCCCAGATCTTGATCAGAGGTCAGGATCATCCTCGGAGTAGCTCGGATCTGCCAGATCTACAATGGATGGTTCAGATCACCTTGATCTTTGAATGGATGGTCTAGATCCCTCTGATCGTGATCCAACGGCTAGATGATCTCCGATTGGGCTGAAACCGTCAGATCTTGATCTGATCGCTAGATTAGCCTTAAGCCCAGCTCGGATTGATCAGAAGTTCTCAGATGGTCTAGATCTAACCATCTTTGCATCGGACGGTCCAAATTAATTGACGCTTGATCCCTTTGATCTGGATCCAATGCTGACTCAAGTTTGACCCAACATGACCTAGGTCCCTGATCCTTCCAAGCCTACAAAAGTAGATCAAAAATTTAGTGACAAAACAACTCAAATATATAAAAATTTGTAATTAGGTCCAAAAGAATATAAATCCTAGAACCTAGGGTAAATCCACCATTAAGCAAGTAAAACATGAGTCAAAAATAGATCCTAGACCCTTAAATAATCAACAAAATGACACTTATCATTCACTCACCAAGACTTTTGCCCAATCTTAAGACCAGGACTTATTGCCCAGCTTCACTCACAAGGACTTTTGCCTAGCTTCACTCACCAGGACTTCGTGCCTAGTCCACGACCAAGACTTATTGCCCAACCCTATGTCATGACTTCGGTGCCCAGCCCTCGGCCAGGACTTATTGCCCAATTCCTCGATCAGGACTTCATGCCCAACTCTCGGTCAGGTCTTCGGTGCCCAGCCCGTGGCCAGGACTTATTGCCCAATCCATGATCAGGACTTAGTGCCCAATTCTTTGAACCAAGACTTATTGCCTAGGTTAACTAGGACTTTTCTTCACATTTATACGGATTTCTTGACTTACCCTTCCCTTGTTTAATGTATTACTAACTTAAGCATATTGATAAACATTGAAACACTAGAGGAGGACATCACTGATGCATCTTGCACCAACAATCCACTTGTGGGATCGTTTAAAATCGATAGAGGGGGGTGAATATCAATCGACAATTTTTGAAAAATTGAGAGCATTACACAGCAGAAAAATTCAATGCTATCACTGTTATTTTTTACTTGGTTCGGAGTCACGGTCAGCTCCTACTCCAAGGCCCACGGTCCTTGACCGTTTACGATGGGCAATTCTTTATTCCGAGAAAATAGTACAAGTTTGAAGTTGAATACAGAATTAAAAAAAATACAGCAATTAAAACTTTATACCGATAACCGGAGAAGATTGAAGATCGGAGCTGCGGGTCGTCATTGGCGCTTGAGACTTGAGCATGGAACGTTTGGAGCAGAGCGCTTGAAAGAAATTGTTGGAAGCAGTTGTATTCAGAAGCAAGGGGGTGAACCCCTATTTATACTAAGTCCTTGGGTGCCTGTGTTGAAGGGGGCGCCTGACACGTGGCCTTCCCTGCGCGAATCTCCATCCACAGACTTGGCCAACTCTTATCCCTTCAACTGGGGCGCCTGAGCTAACTAGGGCGCCTGTATCAACACAGGTGCCTCAGATGCTGATGTGGAGGCATGCTTCGAGTGTGCTTGGAAGAACCCTTGTCTGGGGCGCCTGTCACCATACAGGCGCCTGTTCAAACAGGCGCCTGACTCCATTCAGGCGCCTGGGAGCAGAAAACTTCACCCTTTGTTCCTGCAACTAGGGTTAGTTCCAAAACACAAATAATACATCAATAATATGAGTTTAAGCACAGTTAACAACCTAAGTTGTCTTACCTAAGCTGTCTTGGTTCTGACTTTGGGCTTCCGAAATGGAACCCTAGGTCGAACCGACGCCTAGTGTTCCCTCCTACGGGGAACGCGTCCTCACCTACTCCTCTCAGGAGAGTTTACCTTTTTGCCAACCGGCTCCTCCGGTTGGACTTTTGCCCAATCCTCTAGATTAGGTCTTCGTGTCCAGTCCGCGACCAGGACTTATTGCCCAGCTTCACTCACCAGGTCTTTGGTGCCTAGCCCTTGGCCAGGACTTATTGCCCAATTCCTCGAATCAGGACTTCATGCCCAGTCCATGACTAGGACTTATTGCCCAACCCTATGTCAGGACTTCGGTGCCCAGCCCGCGACCAGGACTTATTGCCCAATTCCTAGAATCAGGACTTCGTGCCTAGTGTACCTAGGACTTTTTCCTGCACACTTGAGTAACATTGTTAGATCACAAGATAACCTTAACTTATGAACCCTTTGTCATTATCAAAACACAAGTTTGATCTTAGTGCTTCCGGCACCAACATCATAGAGATTCATCCCCAATCTCCATGGGAACCACCGCCCCCCCCCCCAGCGCGTAAACCAGGTGAAAAGGGTTTATTTGTGTGCTCTCACGAGGGGTCATCCGATAAGCCTATAGGATGCTTGGGAGCTCCTCCACCCAACTGCCTTGGACATGGTCTAGTTTAGCTTTGAGTCCTCAGATAATTTCCCAGTTCACCACCTCGACCTGCCCATTGCTTTGGGGGTACGCGATAGAGGTGAAGGATTGTTGTATGCTGAGCTCTTCACATCATTGCTTGAGACAACAACCTTAGAATTGGCAGCCATTATCAGATATGAGCTTGCAGGAGAGCTCGAACCGACAGATAATGCTCTGCCACAAGAACTTTATGATTTCTCCTTCGGTGATGCACGATAAGGGAACAACTTTCACCCACTTCAAAAAATAATCAATGACTACTAGCAGGAATTTCTTCTGCCTTGGACTTGGTGGGAACGACTCCACGATGTCCATACCCCACTTGTTGAATAGACAGGCTTCTATGGCCATCTTTAGGAACCCCGCTGGATGATGTGGTAGGTTCTAGTGCTTCTAGTTGGGGGCGCAAGCAACTACCAGATGGGTTGAGTCAGCCTGTAAGGTGGACCAAAAGTACCTGGCCAAGAGAACCTTGCGGGAGAGAGTCCTGGCCCATGCATGATTCCTACATATGCCCTCATGGATTTCCCAAACTTCATAATCAGCATCTGCCCACCCTAGGCATTGGAGTAGGGGTCTGGAGAAGGATCGTCAGTATAGTAGATCTCTAATCAGAGTGAACCGTGCCACTCTTCTTTTTAGCACCAATGCCTGTTCTAGATCTTCAAGGAGAGTGCCTTATGTTAGATAGTTGATCAAGGGTAACCTTCAGTTAGCGGGGTCATTTGGTCGAGTTAGGTGTTGGACTTGGGAGATTAGTAGAGTACAGATGATGCAGTCTTGGGTCTTCTGGTGGGCTAGGGTGCTGTCTAACTTGGCGATCTTGTCCGCCTTCTGATTCTTAGCCCAAGGTATCATTTGGAGGTTCACCTCCTGAAAGTGAAGCCGGAGTTTTCCAAAGGCCTTCGTGTAGCTGCGTAATTTTTCTCTATGGACCTCGAAATATCCAGTTATCTGTTGAACCACCAGTTGAGAATCCGAGTGCACCGTGATTCGAGAGGTGTCGACTTGCTTAGCTACTTGGAGTCCCGCCAACAATGCCTCGTATTCAACCTCATTGTTTGAGGTTCAGAATTTGAGTTAGATGGCGAGGGAGAGTGTGTCTCCTTGGGGGGATACCAACAAGATGCCTACCCTGCTTCCATACTAATTGGAAGATCCATCCACACATACCTTCCATATTCCTGCTGTTTGGGGCTCGGATGTTTTGTCTAAGAAGTCCACCAAGGCCTAAGCCTTAATAGCGATCCTTAGCTGGTACTGGATGTCGTACTCACTCAACTCGGTCATCCATTTGGCCAATCTTCCAGTTGGAGAAGACTCGACCCAAACTATTGTTGATGAGAACGATGATCGGGTGTGCCAAGAAGTAAGCCCACCGTCGTTTGGCCGCCAAGGAGAGGCCTAGCGCTAATCTTTCCAAGGCGGTATATCTTCTTTCCACGTTTTTAAAGATATGGCTAAAGAAGTAGACGGGGTGTTGTATGATCCCTTCTTGTCAAAGCAGAACGGCGATGGTGGCGGAGTCAAAGACCAATGGGTAGACCCACAATCTCTCACCCCGACTGGCTTGGAAAGGAGGGGCAGCTGGGTCTGGTATGCCTTCAACTCTGAAAAGACCTGATCACATTTCTCATCCTATTCAAATTTGTCTCCTCTACGGAGGATCTTAAAAAAGGGAAGACTCCACGTGGCCGAATGAGATATGAAATGGGATAGTACAGTAATCCGTCCTACCAGCCACTGGGTCTCCTGGAGGTTCCAAGGGGAGGGCATGTCTTGCAGAGTTTGTATCTTCTCTAGGTTGGCCTCGATACCATGTTCCATGATGATGTAGCCTAGAAATTTCTTGCCTTTTACTCAAAAAAGCATTTGTGAGGACTTAACTTGAGACCATACTGTTAGGATGTATACTAAAAGTCTTACCTTTTAGTTAGGATACATCTACATTTTAAAGAGAATCAGAAAATCACACAGTGCATGTTTATATGTGCACTAAACATCTGATGCTTGGCATTGTAAATAACATGGTGCGTGGTGTCGCACAGAAGATCATGTTATCAGGTTCCTTACCGAAGCATAAGAAAGAGGCTCACAACTGAGATGGAGTTGGACAAACCATCGGGATGGTTGTAGTATAATTAGGTGTGGTTTATCTTAACCATAGAATTACACTAGTGTACTTTGTGTACATTGAGTAGGACCAAAAGAGAGGTCATCCAATTTTTGTATTGACTTAGTAAATTGGATTAGACCTCGGATAATATTATGGAGTACGATCTCTTAATCCCGAAATAATGACGAGCATATATTATTAATTATTATATCTTTGATTTACCAATGGGCGAGATCTATTCTGTTAATCGATAGGCCCGGTAAGTTGGGAAATAATATTAATAATATGATGTACCGTTGATTATTGATGGAATCTGTGTCCTAGTGAGTCAGGATGAATGCCCCCTTGGTGAGCTCAAAAAGATCCTCATGTCAAATCTTGCAAGTGGACTATGGTCCGGCATGATGAAAAGGTTGAGTGGTACTAATCAAAGATCAAGAGGATAATTAATTTAATTATCAGTAAATTAAATTAATTATCGGACATACGATATCTTAAACACGGGGAGATGGACGACTCGTAATAGGTGGAGCCCATATGAAAATATGGGGGTTGGTGAGAAAGTACAATGAGATCCTTTAGTGGAATGGATCTCCATTAATGGATCGGGTTTGGATCCATTAGCGGGCCAAGAACCAACTCCTTCTCATGGTCCCTATCTTAGCCCAATAAAATCCCATAGGAGTCATGATACAAGGCCGATTAATTAAGGAATTAATCTGGGATTAATTAAGTTATTAATCTCAGATTAATTAAGGAATTAATCTCAGAATAATTAAGGAATTAATCTTGGATTAATTAAATTATTAATCTCTGATTAATTAAGGAATTATTCTCTAATAAAATTTTGGAATTGATCCATAATTAAATTGGAAAATTTTACAATTAATCCCCTATATATAACCCTCTCCCTCTCCTCTCTTTAGCTAATTGAAAAAACCCTAGGGTTGGGCTTCTTGTGTCGGTGACAAAGGACGAAGAAGGAGCTGCTCCTTCTCAGTACACAACTCCTAGGCCTTCTCCTCTTGACGTGAAGCCTCAACCGGACCTAGGGGAGCTCAGCGAGTGGAAGAGGAAGACCGGAGGTGGCTGGCAGCTGCAGTTCTTGGCTGTGCGGCCTCGACGGCTGAGGAAGGGAGGAGAGCTTGCTTTCTTCTCCTTTCTTCACCTTGGTTTCTTCTCCTATCTCCTTATCATCCTTTGCTCTATGTGCGCAAGCAAGGAACAGAGAAGAGAGGCTACTGGTTGCGGGAAAACAAGGAGCTCTTCTTGTTTGGCGCCAGCGAGAATGAAGGAGAGGCTTCTAGGGTTTCAGTGGGTTTTGAGGGAAGAAGGAAATTTGTTCTTGCTACTTCTCTCTCATCTTCATCTTCCTAGCTTTCCTCTCGGTGTAACCTTGAAGTTGGCCGGACCTTGGAGCTAAAGGTGGCCGGCGGTTTGAGGTGGAGAGGGAGACAAGCAATTGGCGCAATTGGAGAGGAAGAAGCTTGAAGAAGAGGATTGATTCAAGTGCTTTGGTAACTCCGTGACTTGGTTAACCGTCGCCCACACGACATCCAGGAGGGGAGGGTCATAAGGTAGAAGACTGCGAGGTAAACGGTGAGGTATATCTCTCCCGGGCTACGTTTTCCTTATGTCATGTTTTAATTGTGTCATCTTGCTTTGTCTCGTCATTTCATGTATGTTAATTAGTTATTTTGATTTGGAATCATAGTTAATAATTAACTAACTGGACCCTGAAGATAAACACAAAAATCGGCGATCCAAATCGTCGTCTTTTCCGTGGTTAATTAATCCGAAAAGTTACAAGGCCTTAACCTCGGTTTCGGCCAAGTTGTAACTTGGATTAATTATCACAACGACGAGTCGGTCGATAGAGAGACAGGTCTCTATTCGGATTAAATTTTTTTTAATCCATAGCCGTAGAATGGTCTCTCGGTTCAACCCCGTGGTTGTCTTGGAAACCGCCAAGCCATACCAACAACTGGTATCAGAGCGAGGTTTCCGGTTTTGTGTGTTTAGGATTCAGTTATTTTTTTATACACATTATCATGTATATTTTTTTTTGCTGGATAATATTTGGATGTGCATAGGCTAACTTTGTGTTGCAGACACTAGATTCCAACTATTATGGTAGATTGTGTTGTGTGTATGTGATTGATTGTGTTTGATGTAAATTATTTGAATCCTCGGGGTTGACGAGGCTAGATAAGCTATTTAATTTTTGTAATTATATATGACACTTGTTTAGCCATGCTTTCTATTTACTTTTGATCTAGATGACATGTATACTCCTTCTTGGAGTATAGGATCAATGGATGTAAATAAGTAAGCTAGTTATCTCGGCTCGGGGAATCCTTCATGGTGGCTTGCGCATGGAGAGGATGGAGTGGACGAGGTGACGACACGACTGAAGGCGCATAGGAAACCAAGGCCATAATAGTTGGAAAATTTTAGTTTTTTTTCCTTCTAGCACTATTATTATTGATTTGTGTGCTTGTTATGTGTGTCTATGTGAAAAACCTCAAACGCAAATAACTAAGTGCGAGAGGCACTCTAAGGGTCCCACGGCCTCCATTACAATCTAACAAGTGATGCGAACAAGCCCGCGCGTTGGCTCTGAGTGCCTTCTTCCATAACGGATAGGCTTGTTCTATGGATCATTAGGTTGGAAAAGATTATAGAAAGTTATTAAAGAGCGTGTGTACTTCCCCAACGGAAGACACATAATCAGAGATAACTTTCTTAGTGTCGTGTAATGGTAAAACACTTAGATACGAATATTAGTATCCTCCCCAACGGAGTCACTGTTATTATTTGTATGGCCAAAGAGGACCAACTATTAATTTTGCTTGTCAAGAAGTTAGGTTGATAAGATAGTAAAATTAATGAGTAAAACCTCCTCTCACGAATGTAGAATTCATATACGTCCACACTAACGTGGCATGCGAAATTCTCGGTGTTTGAGGTGTTGGTAGATTTTATAATAAATTATTTTGAGGTGTCAATTTATTTCAAAAATCTAAAGTGTGTGATTGATATGATTCTCAGGTGCTTTAAAATGGATTTAGACCCACAGGACCTAATTCAAAGAGAAATCCAATTAAATGCCCTAGTGATGAAATGGATTGAGAATTAAATATGGATTTTGTCTCTACTGCCGAGGAACCCAAGTGTGATCTTGCCGAGTTCTATACTAAAAAACCTAGCGAGATTAACAATGAAGAGGAATTCGAATATTTTAGGAAATGGCTAGAAGCAGACTAGACGACTGAGAGTCATCAGAATCAGGCTTCTTCCGTTACCAGTAAAAATCAGAACTAGATGAACTCTTCGGGGAAAATAATCGATCCGCTAGGCATAAGGTCTTGCATAACTTGATGACAACTGTCTTGATTGAAGGCATGCCCATAAGGGAACATGTCCTCAAAATGATGGCTTGGCTGAAGGAGATGGAAATCCTTGGAGCAAAAATTGATGGAGAAACCCAGATCAATTTCCTCATCGTATCTCTACCAAAGAGTTTTGAGGAGTTCCGCCTAAGATACAATATGGACGAACGTACATATTCGTGGGCGGAACTTCTGACAGAACTCGAGGCGGCAGAGGCAGTTTCTCTTCAGAGTTCATAGACTTTCATGGCTCAAGATATTTCTTCTTCTAAACCGAAAAGAAAGAAGAAGAAGAAACGGTCTGAGGCAAAGAAAGTGGCAGGATTACAGGGACCTCAGGGATGCATGAAGAAGCCGAAAGGCAAGTGCTTTGTGTGCAAGTAGTCAGGACATTGGAAGACGGATTGCCCCCGTCGTCAGAGTAGCGATACAGGTATATTTTCTTCTTGTGTCATTGTAACATGTTTAGTGGTGATATCTATCAGTACCTGGTGTGTAGATACGGATGCCTCTAATCATGTCTGCATTTTTGTGCAGGGATTCTTTGAAACCCGACGGCTAGCTGAGGAGGATATTGCTGACTACATGGATGGCTATGGAGATGACTTTTTGCAGTGGGAGTTTTGACTATTTCATTTATGTCTTTAGCATAGGTTGATATAGTTTTGGTTTTATAGATCATCTTTATGTACTTAATTTTGGAAAGAACTTTGTTCAGTTTCTGGAATAAGATATTTTCTTTTGCTTTTATTTGTTAAAAGTGGAATAGAAGGAATGTCTATTAAAGTACATAGATAGGCAATTAGTATATAAAACCAAAAGGACTTCCATGATGCAATTAGGTGTTTTATCATCTTAACTATAAATAAGAGAAAGGTTTCTTCCTAGTAGAACCAAACATATATTTTGGCCCTAAGTTTTGGTCTTGTTAATCTCTAATGAAACTCAAAGGTTGGTGACCAAAGAGCCCTTGGGTTCATTGGTAAATGGAAGACTTGTCTTCCTTAAAATCTTTGACTCTCATCAGGGAATTAACAATACCAAAGAGGCTTGTCCTAAGCCTCGAGGCATAGAGCCAAAAGTATGTAGGAATTGATTCATCATGATAAGTATAGGCCCTTAGACTATTCAGAATAGAGGTACCTTTAAATACCTTGTTTATTTTATAAACAATTATTCAAAGGACTAATAACTCTAGGGATAGTTGTAGGAATTACTTATCAGACATTGGGATTCGATCCCAACTCCTTGCACCTAGTGTACCCCAACAAGATGGTACAACCTTTGGAAGGAAGAAGGTCTCTTAAGGCATTAGTTAGGAAGATGATAAGTCTGAATAGCTACATGAAGGATAAGCTATACATTATGTATCATAAGTGGTTAAATCAAGATGTCAATGAGAGTCAACATGTCTGAAGAGAATAAAGGAATCTAGTGCATAGTGCATATCTTGTACTACCTGGAAGGTCAACGAATTCGCGAATCTGACTTAGTAACCAACAGAACCAAGAACAAGAAGTTGTACCACAAGACACTGCACCTCGTGTCACAGAAGATACACAAAGGGTACCTTATCGTAGTGGGAGGGTTGTCAGACAACCTGAAAGTTTCATACTCTTGGAGAGTCTATGGATTGGGTCCTAAGTGAACATAAACTAAATCCCTAGACCTATGACAAGGATCATCTGCTTTGAAGAGATAAATCCGGTTGAATGGATTTGTCCAAAGGACAGATAATGTTGTATAAGATGTGACAGGAACAAGTGGTACTCTTGTAAAATACGTAAATAATATTTTGTTAGTTGACAACAAAAATGGAATATTATCAGACATAAGGGTATGGTCGTCCGCACAAGTACGAAAGACTTGGGAGAAGTGAGACACATCCTTGGGGATCAAAGATCTAAGGGATCTCCAGACAAGGATGATGTGCTTATCCTGAGTTTCATATAAAACATTGTCCTAGCTTGTTCTAGCATGGATACCTCCAAAGAAAAGTTTTGTGCTTTTCAGCTTTGGAGCTACTCTATCTAAGAGATATGTTTGGATTATCAAAGGTGATAGAGTAGGTAATGACGGTTCCACTAGCATCGGCTAAAGGAAGTCTCTTGTATGCTAGAAACAAGCCCATATATCTATTGTGCCGTGGGCACAGGTAACATATATCGGAGTAACCTAGGTCAAGGAAAATTGGAATGCGGTAAAGATATGTATTAGTGCCTGAAAAGGACTGAGGATTATATGCTAATTTACCAGGCAGACCAAATTCCTGTAGGTTATATGGATACAGAATTTCAAATCTAGATAGGGGCATATATGAATATTCCTTAGGTTTTGTGTTTTACTTTTAGGAGGTAGAACCACTGTATAGTAGAGTGTTGCGCAGTGTCGGCATGATGGACCCTACTATGGGAGCTGGATATTTGGAAGCCTAAGAGGCAGCAAATATAGCTACATGGTTCAAAAACCTCAAGATGTACTTCGGTGTGATTTCTGGTTTGCTCAGAATTATCACATTTGATGTGATTAAATGGTGCAGTTGCAAACTCGAAGGAACCACTAGTCCATAAAGCAAGAAAACACAGAGCGCAAGTACCACCCAAAACAGGAATAGCTGTCATTGCCTAGATTGCATCAGAGAATGATCTTGGTGGATCATTTCACTAAGGCCTTAGCAGCGAGAGCATTAGGCTTGTGAAGGATCTAGAGGTTAGATGTATGACATTTTGAAAACAACAAAGTCTTTGAGTATAAGTGGGAGATTGTTAGGATGTATACTAAAAGTCTTGCCTTTTGGTTAGGATACATCTACATTTTAAAGAGAATCAGAAAATCACACAGTGCATGTTTATATGTGCACTAAACGTCTGATGCTTGGCATTGTAGATAACATGGTGTGTGGTGTCGCATAGAAGATCATGTTATCAGGTTCCTTACCGAAGCATAAGAAAGAGGCTCACAACCGAGATGGAGTTGGACAAACCATCGGGATGGTTGTAGTGTAATTAGGTGTGGTTTATCTTAACCATAGGATTACACTAGTGTACTTTGTGTACATTGAGTATGACCAAAAGAGAGGTCATCCAATTTTTGTACTGACTTAGTAAATTGGATTAGACCTCGAATAATATTATGGAGTACAATCTCTTAATCCCGAAATAATGACGGGCATATATTATTAATTATTATATCTTTGATTTACCAATGAGCGAGATCTATTCTGTTAGATCGATAGACCCAGTAAGTCGGGAGATAATATTAATAATATGATGTGTTGTTGATTATTGACGGAATTCTTGTCCTGGTGAGTCAGGATGATGATGCCCCATTGGTGAGCTCAAAAAGATCGTCATGTCAAATCTTGCAAGTGGACTATGGTTCGGCATGATGAAAAGGTTGAGTGGTACTAATCAAGGATCAAGAGGATAATTAATTTAATTATCAGTAAATTAAATTAATTATCGGGCATACGATATCTTAAACATGGGGAGATGGACGACTCGTAATAGGTGGAGCCCATATGAAAATATGGGGGTTGGTGAGAAAGTACAATGAGATCCTTTAGTGGAATGGATCTCCATTAATGGATCAGGTTTGGATCCATTAGTGGGCCAAGAACCAACTCCTTCTCATGGTCCCTATCTTAGCCCAATAAAACCCCATAGGAGTCATGATACAAGGCCGATTAATTAAGGAATTAATCTGGGATTAATTAAGTTATTAATCTCGGATTAATTAAGAAATTAATCTCAAAATAATTAAGGAATTAATCTTGGATTAATTAAATTATTAATCTCTTATTAATTAAGGAATTATTCTCTAATAAAATTTTGGAATTGATCCATAATTAAATTGGAAAATTTTCCAATTGATCCCCTATATATAACCCTCTCCCTCTCCTCTCTTTGGCTAATTGAAAAACCCTAGGGTTGGGCTTCTTGCGCCGGTGACAAAGGAAGAAGAAGGAGCTGCTCCTTCTCGGTACACAGCTCCTAGGCCTTCTCATCTTGACGTGAAGCCTCAACCGGACCTAGGGGAGCTCAGCGAGGGGATGAGGAAGACCGGAGGTGGCAGGCATCGACAGTTCTTTGTTGTGCGGCGTCGGCGGCTGAAGAAGGGAGGAGAGCTTGCTTTCTTCTCCTTTCTTCACCTTGGGTTCTTCTCCTATCTCCTTCTCAGCCTTTGCTTTGTGTGCGCAAGCAAGGAACAGAGAAGAGAGGCTACTGGTTGTGGGAAAACAAGGAGCTCTTCTTGTTTGGCACCGGCGAGAGTGAAGGAGTGGCTTCTAGGGTGGGTTTCGGTGGGTTTTGAGGGAAGAAGGAGATTTGTTCTCGCTACTTCTCTCTCATCTTCATCTTCCTAGCTTTCCTCTCGGTGTAACCTTGAAGTTGGCCGGACCTTGGAGCTAAAGGTGGCCGGCGGTTTGAGGTGGAGAGGGAGACAAGCAATCGGCGCAAGAAATCCCTAGAAGCCTAGGGTTTGTGTTGGTAGGAAGAAGCATGAAGAAGAGGATTGATTCAAGTGCTTTGGTGACTCCATGACTTGGTTGACCGTCGCCCACACGGCGTCTAGGAGGGGAGGGTCATAAGGTAGAAGATTGCGAGGTAAACGGTGAGGTATATCTCTCCCAGGCTACGTTTTCCTTATGTCATGTTTCAATTGTGTCATCTTGCTTTGTCTCATCATTTCATGTATGGTAATTAGTTATTTTGATTTGGAATCATAGTTAATAATTAACTAACTAGACCCCGAAGATAAACACAAAAACCGGCGATCTAAATCATCGTCTTTTCCGCGGTTAATTAATCCGGAAAGTTACAAGGCCTTAACCTCTGTTTCGGCCAAGTTGTAACTTGGATTAATTAACACGATGATGAGTCGATCGATAGAGAGACAGGTCTCTATTTGGATTAAATTTTTTTTTAATCCGTAGTCGTAGATAGGTCTCTCAAGTTCGATGATAAGTACCATTTTGTTGATTATTTTAATTGCTAAAATCCATGTTTGACCCATGTTTTACTTTCTTAATTATGATTTTACCCTAGGTTTTAGAACTTACCTTTATTTTGGACTTAATTGTAAATTTATACATATTTGGATTATTTGGCCACTAAATTTTTGATCTATTTTTGTAGGCATGAAAGGTTCATGGACCTAGGGCATACTGGGTCAAACTTGAGTCGTAAGTGGACCCGGATCGAGTTATCAAGCTTCGGATTAATCCGGGCCATCCGATTCAAAAGCGGCTAGATCTGAGCCATCCGGGACCATCTAAAGCAATCCGAGCTAGGGTTAGGGTTGATTAAGCACCCTGATCAAGATCTGAAGGTTTCACTCCAATCAGAGCTCAATCAACCGTTGGATCAAGCTCGGAGGGCTCTAGATCGTCCATTCAAAGATTAGGTTGATCTGGACCATCCGTTACACATCTGGAGGATCCGAGATACCACGAGGCAGATCCTGACCCCTGATCAACATCCTCAAAGTTTGGCTCAAATCAGAGCAAGATCAGCCGTTGGATTTCCTCCGATCAATCTGGGCCGTCCACTGCTAGCTACTTAATCAGAAATTCCCAGCGCTTCAGCCTTGTCGTGTCCTCGCCGTAGCTTCCGTAGTTCTTCGCGTTTTTCAGCTGTTCTTCATTTCTATTGTAATTTTCTTCAACAGAGGGCGTGACCACATCGATTCGATCCTTGATCCAGTTCTAGATCATTGGGAAGGGTTCTCCGTGAGGATTCCAGCTCAATTCCGGCCAAAAACAGAGATGATTGAGGGTCTCGTCAGATTTGTGAGTTGATCGCCTTGGTCTCATTTTGTGCCACTTCACATCTATCCAAGCTAGCCTGAGGGTCCTCAGCTGAGCTCAGAACATCCCCAAATCATCATCACCATACCACATAGCGAGATTGAGTTGATCGATTGCTGTTTTCAGCTTTGAGCCGAGTTGGATTGAATCGATTCACAGAGGCTGTTTTCCATTGTTTTGTTGAGTTTAGGGGTTCGAGGCTCACCCTTGTGTGACGAGCAAGGAGTACTGGAGCTAAGGGAAGAGATCGGTGTTTAGTTCTTATTGAATTTTCAGTTACTAGTCTGTAATTTCATTTCTGTCATTTCTGTTTCATTACTGAATTCGTATCAGAATGTTTAGTTTCAATTTCTTAATTGTTTTTGCTTAATTAGGTTTCAATTCTGCTATGGTATGAGATAGATTACTTGTTAGTGACTAGTTACATTTAATATCAGTTTGTTCAGCTTGCGTCTCAATTTGTTGCTGCGTTTCAGTTTCCTGTTTTTTTTTGTTTCAGCTGCGTATCAGTTTTCTCTGCTGCAAATTCACTTAGTTCTGAACTCTTTAGTTTATTTCTCATTTAGTGTGTCAATTTAGTTGAGTTAAGTTGTTTCGCTTTTGGTTTCATTTCTGAATTTTGTTCAGTTTGGTGTTCCTGAAATTCCTGCACATGCTGTGTTTCAATCTTGTTCTCTGCATTTCAGCTTCAAATTTTGCCATTCAGATTTAATTTCTGCAATCCTCAGCTTCTTGTTTATGAAAATGTATCAAGTGAGCTTAGTTTTTCTTCTTGAATTCACTTTGAAGATTGTTTCATTTGCATAGAAATAAATTTAGAATTCTGAAACTCTGTTCAGCCATTGCATAGAATCCATCCCTGCAGGTCAACTTCAGTACCAGTTTTGCAAGATTTTAGTTGCAGCTTTCTTATGTTTGCATCAGTAAATTTAGATCTTATACATCTTGTTTGACACTAGGTTATACACTCAAACTTAGATTGCCTTGCGTGTTTGCTCTGCAAATTAACTTAAATGCATTTCTGAAATCTGTTCTGCCCTGGACGTTTCTGCATTGATTTGAATTTTGCTATTGCATTTCTTCTTTCAGACCTGCATATCAGTCCATTGTTAGCTTACATTTCTAAGCTGAATTTGATCAGTTTCTGCATTTGCTTTGTATCAGTTTAAAATCCCTGCAGTTTATTTAAGCTTTTGGCACATGAGTTCTTTCCTTTATATCAAGTCTGTCTCGATTTTTTCCATTTTGTATCAAGAAGAGTTTTGGGCAGTGATAAGTGCCAATTTAAGTGCAATTCTGAGTGAGTAGTGAGCTAGGAGATAGTTCGTTTCATGCATGGCTTGAGTTTGAATTCCAACTTCCATTTCGGCATTAATAGCAAGTTTCAACTCTACAATTGAGCTTTAAGTGTTTGGCATTAGCTTTAATCGAAAATTTCAGCCCTTGTTCTAATTCACTTGCTTAGTATTTGGGCTGCCATCTAATTCAGATTTGTTTCCCAAATTTAGTTAAGTTGCCTTGGTTAAGTTAGCTTTTCATGGGTTGAGTTATTAATTGCAACACACTTGTTTAGTTCATTCAGTGAAGTGATTTCCTTTTCATTTCTAATCGCATTCCAAACCCAAATCACATTTGAAACCCAAATTCACAAATGACACATAGATACAAGCTCGAATCAAACAAACTCTCAACTAGTCCCGAGGAAAAATACGACCTGTGGCCCCTTTACTACGTTTTCATTCTTGATTGCAAAAAGGGTTTCCAGCATTTTATAAATATTCTAAATCTGATGGACCCACACATTTTGTGACAACTTAACCTAGTATTTCGGGTTCATCATTCGACCCCGTGGTTGTCTTGAAAACCACCAAGCCATAACAACACATACTGCCTAAGGGTGACACATGCCTCCTCTAGATCAGTGACGAGGAAGTTTACCCACTAGGTTTTAATGAGAATGTCATCTACGTAGACCTCTACGTTTCTCCCAATTTGGTCTTTGAACACTCAGTCCATTAGCCGATGATAAGTAGCCCTGCGTTCTTGAGGCCAAAAGACATAACATTATAACAGAAATTCCATGAGGTGTGATGAAACTGACATTCTCTTGATCTTCTCACGCTAAGGGGATTTGGTGGTACCCCTAGTTGGCTTCCAGCATGCAGATGAGTTCATAACCGCTCGTGGAGTCTACCAACTGATCGATGAAGGGTAGAGTATAAAAACCCTTAGGACAAGCTTGATTCAGATCCTGAAAATTAATGCATACCCTCCACTTGCCTCTTGCTTGGGGATTAAGACTACATTGGATAGCCAAATAGGGAATTGGACTTCCATGATATTTCCGGCCGCTAGTAGCTTGTCTATCTCAGCTTAAATTACCTGACTTTGGTCGGGAAAAAACTTTCGCCTTTTTGCCAGACGGCTCGGACGTCAGGTTGGGTATTGAGTCGGTGCTCCATGATCGAAGGCGATACTTGTGGGAGCTCTCTAGCTTCCCAAGCGAACACATCATATTTGCGCCGGAGACAACCTATTAGCTCTTGCTTGAGGGGGGCCTCCAGGTCTGTGGATACATGAGTCCTATCCTCGGGGAGTTGAGGGTGTATATTCACCTCTTGGTGTCCCTCCTTAGGATGAGCCAAGGGGAATTTCTTTGAAACCTGTATGAAAGCATAGGGGGTTCAGCGTGCCTTCTTGTTGTCTACCCGAATGATGTCCATGTAATATTACCGAGCCACGAGTTGGCTCCCCTTGGCCTCACCGACCAGGGCTCTGCTAGGGAATTTGAGCTTCTGGTGGAAGACTGAAGCAACTGCTTGGAAGACACTTAGTGTTGGCCTACCTAAGATGATGTTGTAGGCCAATTCTGTGTTCACCACTAGGAAGGGGGTTCGCCGGGTGCGTCAAGCATGTTCCTCTCCAAGGGTTATGAGAGGTGGATTTGCCCCATGGGATCAACCTTATGCCATGTGAATCCATAGAGAGGTGTGTTGATGAGCACCATCTCTTTCCCCTCCGTCTAGATTTGATCAAAGGTGGTCTTGAAGATGATATTTACTGAGCTTCCCATGTCAATGAACACTCGCTTAATGATGTAATTGGAAATCAAGGCTTTGATCACCAACGCATTCTCATGGGGGGTCTCAATCCCATCTAGGTCATCGTCCTGAAAGAGATAAGAAGGTGGTTGGTGGGGCTTTCTCTTGAGCTGGTCCCGTATTTCTCCAAGAGACGAGCGTGAGATCTTCGGGCCTTGGTGGAATCTCTGTCTGTGGGTTCCCCATATATGATGTTGACCATTCCCAAGGGGCCCGCCTTCTATTTCCCTTTGTCTTTGTCGCTTGGTTCAGGCTCAGGCGATACCAAAGGCTGGCATTGCAAGTCAAACATCTGCTCCAGGGTGTAATCTCGTCAGTCAGATTGGGGCTTAGCTTTCTCCTTGTCAGAGCTTTGCTTCCGAGGGTAAGGCTCGGCAGAGTCGTGGATTGCTATCTTCTGGGTAGCTTTCCTTTTATCCGCCAACAGTCGTAACTCTCAGGCATACTGGTGGCAATCCCTAGTGGAGAGGGTGTTGGTTTGGTGGAAGTCGTAGAAGATTTCTGACTCAGAGCCCATTTTGGGACCATAGCTTTGCGAGCTTACCATTTGGACAACTCTCTCCCTGGGTGCCACAACATCCTGGTGGCGAGGAGACGTTTTGGGACCATTGCTTGGTGAGATCTTCCTTTCGGAGGAGACGCTCACTGGCACAAGAGCTGACCCCTCTTTCCTTTTGGTGCTCTGGGCCTTATCACTTGCACATAGCTGAGAGCCTTGATTTACATCTTGTCAAAGTTGGGAGAAGGTTTCTTGACCAGAGATCGGAAGAAGTTTCTGTCCACTAATCTTTGCGAGAAGGCACTAACTTGGACCTCAGGCACAATCGTAGGGACGTCCATAGTTACTTGATTGAACCGCTATAAATATTCCTTCAATGACTCTTTGGGCTTCTATATAAGGTCGAATATGTCGTGGGGTGTCTTTTGATATCTTCAGCTAGGGACGAAGTGTCGAAGTAAGGCCATCTTGAAGTCTTTGAAAGTTTTAATGGAGGTGTCTGGGAGATAGTTGAACCGCCATTGCGCAGGTCCGGTCAAGATCGTCACGAAAGCTTTGCATTTGACCCAATCCGTATATTGATATAGCAAGGATACATTTTTAAATTTGCCGAGATGATCTTCTTGGTCAGTAGTACCATTGTATTCTCCTACTGCCACCATTCTGAAGTGTCGGGTAGGGCATCTTGCAAAATGCTGGGAGAAAATGGGATACCTTGGTTGCATGGGGCTTTGGCTGCCACAGTTTTGGGAGGGCTTCGCCGCAGATTCTCTCTAAATGATCTAGAGAATTCTTGCCCCATGACCAAAGCGCCGGGGGGGGGGGGGGGGGCAGGAACACTCCCTTTAGGTTAGGTACCTAAGTGGGAGGAAATGCCCAAGGAAGCACAATCGAGATTGCCTCCACCAATGGTGCAGGCGCCATAGATGAGGCGGGATGTGTTTGTCCTTGCAGGATGGTTTGTACCATGGAGGGCACCAGACGATTGAATTCCTCCCTCGTCATGTTGACGAGATATTGTCTTTCTTTCTTCTCACCTTATGAGCGACTGGTGTTGTCGATTTGAGTTCTAAGATTGCTTCTTAGCTCAGAGTTCCCACAAACGATGCCAATTTGAAGCTACCCACGCCTCGTTACTGGACAACTCATCGATGGGGTGAGGGGTGTAGAAAGAGTCGACCCTCGTTTAATTGCTGAAAAGGTCCGTCGGGAAGGTGGCTTCAGGATATGAACACGAATTAAGAGGATGCGTAGAGGGATTTTGGCATAATCACTCTGACGCTCAAATTAGAGGTGGAGCATGAAAGAAATTTCCAGTAGAATAATAGAAAGGTTGTTTGCCCATACCTCTCTCTAGAGGGACATGTACCTTTTTATAAGATTACGGGGGGACACCTGCCCCATGATCTCGTGATCTTTTCGCATGTTACCTGAGAATATAAAATTTGCGATGCATTAAGAGGGAGTTATGGCGATCGTTACATAGTGGAGTGCGTCCTTTGGAACCGTTCTAGGCCCACATTCTCATAGCCATTACTATTAATCTAGAACAAAGATTCCTCTATGGTGCTTAAGGCTTCCTGTCATTAAGAGTTGGAGCTTGGTAGTGTAAGTACGGGGACCAGCCTGGGCTACTTTGGAGGTCAGGCTCGGTTTGCGCCAACTTGAGTCGAGGTCGACCTAAGCTCGAGGGACTGACTCGAGTAGAGGTCCTGCTGAGTTCTGGTCGCAACCATGGAGATGTTTTTGTTCAAGGGTTCTGGGAGGGAGCTCGATCCTGACTCCAGACCTACTCTCCATGATTTCTACTCGAGCATGTGTTGAGGAGCCTATCGTCAGCTCGAAGTATGACTTGAACTTGGGTCGGGACTTTTTCTGAAGATTGAGATAATTAAAATATTTATACCTGGTGACGTGGCCTCCTGAGCTGGCTTGTCCTATCTCAACTAGAAATCAATGGATTAAGATTGATAGTTAGTCAATGTACTCCTACATGATTAGTCAACATATACTCTTTCTCATTTAGCCATCAGTACTGGCTTAATTGGTTGTCAAATCATCCATTCGAGATATCAACACTCTTTAGGGTAAATAGTAAGAGTTGGACCATTTTTCTTTAACACGATATTGTCTATCTCAAGTGCTTAGAGTTTATGAACAATCAACTCCAAGAATGCAATAACTTTTAACTCGTTATGATTTACCTATCTATATTTCGAGATCGGCGATGCTAGGCCACTTGAGGTGTGCAATATCACCTTTTTCCACATTATATATATTTCAAGTCCTAGCAAACTTTTAACACTTTGGAACTCTTTGGGGGGGGGGGGATTCAAGAGAAGAAATCATGTTTGAGATTTGAGTGAGTAGAGAGTGAGGTCTAGGGTTGATTTTATAGGGACGAAGAGCTATTCATTAAGTATTAAAGGGATGTGAGTTTTGTGGTTTTCCCTTTTGTTGTTTTGGCATGCATAGTGTGGTTGGACACTATATCATATGAATGTGTGTGTGGCGCATGTGCACAGTGCAAGTGTCATCGCGCCTGTTCCTAGCAAAGGATGAGGTCATTATATGGTCGGTTATTGTGTACTGAGCATGGTAATTGTTTGGTCATTTGAATGTGTAATCAATTGATTAAACGATTGTTCGAGTGCACAAGCCCCTATCTATCAATCTACAAAGGTGCCTCCACTTGTCCTCTCGGGATAGACAGTTGATCGACTAGTGCTGGGATGTTGTCGTATGGAGGTTAATTCCTGACTAGTAGCTAGTAGGTTTTTGCCCTCCCACATGCACTGATCATTGTTTGGGCTAGTAGCTATTCGTGATTTATCTATCTTGGCAATAACCTAGAGACGGACTATGAAGGGCGCTTAGGATGAGCGTTATTATCTTTTACCACCACAAAGATGCATGCATCCACTTGATACATACATGATGCACTACATATCTTAACATAGAGTTAAGTTCTTCTTACCTATACATTAGCAATAATAGTTAAATATTAACAATCTAAGTCCACTCATAGAGTTATTATTTAATTTTCTATGAGATTCTTACATATAAACACAGAAGTTAATATTATCTCATTGCTAAAACATTAACACTAATCGTACCCTTAATTCTTTCTTAGTTCCATTAATATTTCAACGGACTCTAATATATTAGGTAGCATCGGTTTAGGACAGAATAGTTAGTATATATGAAGGTTTTTTTTTCTCCCTTGGAAGAACTTATTCAGTGTCTGACAAAATAATTTCTCAACAGTTTAAACAACACTTCGTGTGAGTTTATAAAATAGTATTTCGTATCCTCTCCAGCCTGCCATATCTTGCATCACCATTTCTCTTCATAAAATATCTTCCTCCATCCCTCAGAATCAAACTAGTGCACGATAGTTTATACAATTAATAAGGTAGCGAGGAATTAATTTATGCACCTTTGGCCACTCCGATCAAAGAGACCACCAACTTTGTGGTGCCAAGTGGTTACTCCTTAAAAAAATTAACTACTTAATCTCTTATCAAGGATCTTAATTTAATCTAAATATCGTAAGTGAACATGTCAATACGTTTGACCATTAAAGGCGTATGATTCTTCTTGCAATTTAGCTTTGAACTTGAGAGTTTCCTTGTAACACAATTTTAAATTGAGGAGGGCAATTTGTCAAAGATAACATAAATAATATCATATACATCCACGTGAAAGGAGTTGCAACGAGGCTATAATATAATAAAGATCGTGAGGATCTAAACCGGTATTATAATGATTAATTATATTAGCGTGAAATAATTTGGCTAGCTAAAATATTAATCTGATTATTTAATTATAGATCTCACACATAATTGTGAATCTTCTCGGAGATATATGATCAACTTTGAACTCAGAATCTTATATTAAGGTCTTATGATAATCAAATCCACGATGCAGTAATTATCTGGTTAATTTTCAGCGTAACAATTAGCCCATCTCTTTAATTTCTCTCTATATATAGCTTCCTCAACAGCCCTACAACAAGCAATCCCTCCCTCTCTCTCTCCCTCTCTCTCGCAGTATAATTAAGCACTTGGTGTATAGAATAAAATGCTTGGATTAGGCTGTGGAAGGAGTAATGAATCCTCAAGGAGGAGAGGGAAGAAGAATGGTTCGGAGAAGCGAAAGCAGCCACAAAGAGGACTTGGGGTGGCTCAGTTGGAGAAGATCATATTGCAGAATCAGATGAGGGCTGATCCACACAAGGTTTTATCTTTTGCATGTCTCTATTTTTAATCTGATGCATGCATCTTGTTTGTGTTTATGCATCTCGATCTTATTTTTCTTTGTTTTTTTCCCCTTGATGGAATTAGCAGGATTCTGGTAGCCGACTACAATCAGGGTATCCTTCATCTCCCCCTTCTACCACTTCATCTTCTTCGATGTTCGATCCCTATTCTAGTGTCATGGTAAGTACATATCTCGCTAGCTTTACAAAGTTCAGTTCTAACTTTCCATCTTTATAGGCGAATTAATTTATTGTTAATTAATTCAGATTGGGTTTGGAGAGAACGCAGAGATTGGCACAGCATATAATACATTTCATTCCAGTTCCTCTCTTAATCAAGGGGAGCTGCAGCCAACACTATCACTCTTTGAACGGACCACACAGGTATTGCATATGCCTACTTAATTCTCTTCACGACCTCAATCCTCATGAACCTATAAATTAATTTGGAGAAAATTAATAACTTTTCCCTCTTCTGGTTAATTTTGTGTAGATCGTGAGCAACAATCATGATAGCTCCATTTGGATGAGGCACAACTCCCGTGATCTGCAAGAAATTGATTTGGAGCTTAGATTATGACTTTGGTGATTTCAGTGGTCAATGCCGGAATTAATAATGAATGGTTTTGTAGATGTTTATAAGGAAAATAGTTCATTAAACAATGGGCAAATAATTAAAGACATTAATCATTTGAGCTCTTCTCAGCTATCTATGTACTAATTTTAAAGTTGTTTCACAAGTACAAAACATACCTCTATAATGCTACCCACTATGTCCGATTGATTGGTTGCTCTAAAAAAATGGCAATCCGATGATGAAGCACCTGTCAATGCGAGAACTCAAGAAAAAATCTATTATATACCGTGTTACCCTACTTTGAAAAACATTATTTCTAAAATTTAAACTCGTGATTTCTAGATCACTCAAAAATAATTTTATGACTGATTGCTCTAACAATAAAATTTTAGTTAATTAGAAAGATGGAATTTGTCCACGAGTGAACAAAATACCTTTCACTCTCATGCATCTAGATGCTCTACAACCTTTCCCTTTGGTCAGATCTAGCTTTGACCTAGACCTCTTTGTTTAACTCTTCGATGATCCATTTGAGAAAGTAAATTTGATTGTTATGGTAATTTTACCATAATGGTTTTGTGCCATTGGTGGAAAACTATCCGTGCATGGATAGAGGAAGAAGAATAACCCTAGCTTGCCTGATCGATCTCTCCAATTAAGTTCCATATTGGATATTATTAACTCTATTAGGTGGACGTATGTGTAAGTTGCATGTGTGAATACAATCTGAGCCCTTAAAGTGATCGAACTTATGTTTATTGGATTTTGGATTATTGGATGTGGATTCAATGAATAGAACCCTTTAGGTCAATTTGTTATTATCTATGGGCTGATAACAGATTGGATTTCTATATAAAGGGGAGGTCTCCAAGGATTTAGGGTATCATCTTTGCCTAGTCTCTTGTTCCCTATTGACAAGTAGCTTTATGGTGTCGTCAACCCTAAGTCCCTTGGAAGATCTTCTTTTTTCTTTCCGCTACATCTTCTTCCATAGGGATTAAGTCGACAATGCTACGACAATGACGATAACTCTTCAAACATGTTCCTTGTCTTTCGATTTATATTTTTTAATCTTGTTATGCCATGATTCAAGAAACAATAGATCCATGGTCATATATCTTGTATTTTCTCTTTCTAATTCTTATTTTATTTCAAAAATTCATGCAGTTAAGAGAAAAACTCAATTTCTATCAATTGATATCAGAGCATTGCTTTGTTTCATAGTTTCTATGATGATAAAGTTTATGTTTTTCATCGATTTATTATTTTAATGCTAGATCAAGTTTTTCTAGTATAATATAATTTTTAATCGTCGAAAATCATATAAGAAAATTCTAGGATAGACTTGTTTTCTATATTTTTCGTATTTCTACAAAGAACATGAAAAACGGCGGAAGAACCACCGTGTTTAACCTTATTTTTAGTTAAAGTGTGATAATTTAATCGATTGATTTGATTGACTAATCGATTATTGAGTCTAAAATAGCGAACAAAATTAATTAAAATCGATCAATCAATCGATTAATAGTCTTAATTTGCTTAATTTTGAGAACAATTAATCAATTAGACTTATTCGTTATGTTTTAATAGATTAAAATTTTTATCGATTAAGATGTTTTTATCAATTAAGGCTGTATTTGGTGAGGGGTAATCCATCCTGTAACGTAATCAAGATTACATTACAAGTTGGATTCCTTTGTTTGGAATAATATTAAAATTGTAATGTAATGAAATCTCAATTACAAAAGTGGTTCAAGATTTGTAATCTTAATTACAAAACTAAAACCATGTAATCCGATTACATTCCCTACCCTCTATTCCCGAAACTTATCGGCAGAACCCTCCGCGGCCATGGCCTCGTCGCCCTGCCGGCGGCGTTCGCCGGTCGCCGGCCGACCGACGGTGGTCGTCGGTCGTCGGTCCGGGCAACCCGGCCGGCGGCGGTCGTCGGTCGCCGGTCGACCGGCGGCCATCGTCGCTCGCCAACCGTGGTCGTTGTCAGTCGTCAGCCGTCCAATCTTTGATTACATTATATGATAGATTACCCCTCACCAAACACAGTCATAATGGTTATCAAAGATTACATACAACTCGTTACCAAACATAGTAATGTAATATTAATTACATTACATTATATTACAGACTCGATTACATTACCCTTTATCAAATACAGCCTAAGTTTTTTTTAAATAGACTGTTTCTACGAAACAATGAATAAAAAAACAAATTGTTTCGAAATTGTTTCTGCCAAACAGTAAATTAAGAAACAATGAATCAAAAACAAACTGTTTCGAAATTGTTTCTGTCAAACAGTAAGTAAAAAAAAAACTGTTTCTACGTACGTGAAACAGTGAATTATATATATATATATATAACTAATGTATTAAATATTTTATTAATACATAATGATCGAGAGATTAAATAATATTATTTAATTATAGATCCAGACTAATTTCTAAGAGAGGGTTCTATATATAATAATTTTGTCACATATAGTACGCTTTTAGATCGATTAGGATAATTAATTCGATTATGTCATTCGGTAATTACCATATGGTATCAATCGATTAATAAGCATAATTTGGAGTTATTAAGGCTAATCAAGAAATTATCTGTTAGGTTAAAGTTTCTAGAATTTTCTTAGGTATATCTACACAATGTGCTACTAAGTTGAAGTATTGTATCGGCCTAAAAGAAGACACCTTAGGTAGGTTTAGTGTATTTTGTATTGATAGATGTATATCTATGTTAAGAATAATTAGCCCAAAGGAAGGTTACTTTTATGAAAGATATATGTTTAAGATAGTTTACGACTATTGAATATAATTTATTTTGTTTTAATCATGCATAAATATGTAAGCCCAAAGAAAGACATATTGCATGACATATTAAAGTTATTGTAAGCTATGAACCAAAATATATAACTCATATAAAGTTTCATATTATGCGCACAATGAGTTAGCCCAAAGGAAGGTACATTGTGTAACTAATAAAAGTTTGAGTTATATCATAGAGTACCACTAACAAATTATATTTTAATCCATACATTAAAATGTAATATTGTATTTGATATCTTATAAGGAGCTCATTCATATGCATTTAAATTTTATTTATTTGCATAATATTATTATATATTTATATGTTCTTAGCTTTAGTTAAATCATGAGCTTAAATAAATTTTTCTCTTTAATTTCAGTTCAATCTGTTATTGTCAACATTAATAACATCCCAATATTAACAGGTTCGAATTTTGATCAATAGAAAGAATATGTAATCATAGTCTCAGGCTGCATGAACTTAGACTATATATTAAGGAATGACCGCCCTGTACCTTTGACCAGTGCTAGTACTATAGAACAAAGGGCTGAATTTCAGCTATGGAAAAAATCAAATTGCATGAGTCTAAGCATCATGAAACTTTCTATACCACCACAAATAAAGGGCTCAATCACAGAGATAGAAGATGCTAGGAGTTTCCTTAACCAACTGGCAGACCGATTCACCTTAAATGAAAAGGTCGAGACTATCATACTTTATACAAAGTTGGCAACCATGCGATACAGTGGTAACGGAAACATAATCGAGTACATTATGGAGATGTTGAATATAGCGACAAGTGTAAAAGCACTAAAACTCGATATGTCTATGAGTATATTAGTGCATTTCGTCATGATGTCTCTATTTGCACGGTTCACTCCTTTTAAGATATAATATAATACTCAAAAGGAAAAGTGGATATTGAATGAGTTTATTGTTTAATATGTGCAAGAGGAGGGGAGATTGAAGATTGAGACATCTGAGAGTGCTCACTTAACATCTGGTTCTCAAAGTAGGACCAAGAAGCGAAAGAGGATCAATAACAAATAAAAATGAAAGAAAACTGTAGATTTGGAGGCAAAGACCATAAGGAGCACAAGAAGTAGGATAAGGAATTCACTTGTTTCTTTTGCAAGAAAAAGGTCATATGAAGAAAGACTACCTCAAGTACGCCAACTGACATGTAAAGAAGGGTAAACTTTTCAACTTTGTTAGTTCGGAAGTCAATTTAGCTATTGTACCCACTGACACTTGATCGGTAGATACTGGTGCTGCTACTCACATACAAGTGTCACTATGCAGGGTTGTCTCAGGAGCCGACTTTCGCTTGATGGTGAAAAATACATATATATGGGGAATGGAAAGAAGGCAACAATCGAGTCTATCAGTGTTTTTAGGCATTATTTAGGAACTCATGTCTATTTGGATTTGAAGAATACATTCATTGTACTGTCTTTTAGACAGAACTTAATTTCAATTTCTTGTTTGGACAAATCAGGTTATTTTTGTTCATTTGTAAATGGAATGTTTAGTATTTTCTTTAATTCAGTTTTGATTAGCAATGATTCCTTGGTTGATATGCTTTATAAATTAAACACCTTTACTCTTACGGTTGACAATGTACAATGCATAGTATAGGTACAAAACATAAATTGACCAATGAGAGTTCTTCTGTCACGCCCCCAGAGGCACATGCTTACTCGAAAATCGGGCAACATCTCCCCTGTATAGCGGACAAGTTGGGACAAATACTACATCACTCTCACATAAAAGATGGCTCAGCCATCATAACTGGAAATAAAAAGGTACAACCACGCAGTTTATATCAATATGAACAATAAAGATAAAATAACTTAAACATCGCAAAATATTTAATGTCTTTTAGTAGAAATAAAGCTAAAATAAAGTCTGAATATCGACGAAACTCCAACATGAGTCTAAAAATGAACATACCTATACTACGTCAATATCGAACTAATAAAACAAATACCAGTCCATGAAATAAAATGCGAAAATAACGAAAACGCAGAAATAAAGTAACTTCGATATAAACTAAATATGAAAACAACTCCAATACGAATCAACCCGGTGGGACTACCAACTAGATCATCTCCTGGCTCCAAGTAGTGCATCTACCTGCTACCTGAAACAAAAATAGGAAGTAGGGGTGGTGAGTCCGGGCGGGGTCTGCGGATATATGAGTAGACAAATGCATGACATCAAAGGATATAGAAACAACAGATAACAACAATGTACAGTTTCTAAGAAAATAGAGGTACTAAAAAAACAACGTAAAAACATACGACATAGCATTGTATCATACAAACATGCATGTCAACCAAATGCAGCAACCATCACAAGAAAATGCATAAATGCAACAATCATAAGAAAATACATAAATGCAATAGTTGCATATGATGCAATGACATGTGTCACCCCTGACGCTAGTCAAGCCGCCAATACATCACATTTGTGTGGCCGAGTGGGTAGGGCTGTGACAACTGTATACCTCTTGTTGGTGCAATCTTGGTTAGGTCAGGGTTGACCTAGGTTGACTAGGCTGGGGTGAGCCGATGTCTTATGTTTGGATGTTTCGATGTTTGAATATCGTATGATGTCAAGTGGGTCAAGGTTGACTGGAGACTTGACTAGGTGAAGTGCAGGTGGATCGGGGAGATCGCACGCTGACATGGGAAAAGACCTAGTGGGACTAGGCATACCTAGTGGGACTAGGTGAAGTCCAGGTGGATCGGGGAGATTGCACGCTGGCATGGGAAAAGACCTAGTGGGACTAGGCACACCTAGTGGGACTAGGTGAAGTCCAGGTGGATCAGGGAGATCGCACGCTGGCAATGGGAAAAGACCTAGTGGGACTGGGTGAAGTCCAAGTGAATCGGGTAGATCGCACGCTGGCAAGGTGGAAGTCTACCGAGAGACTAGACCTAACTCGAGGGTTAGGCAAACCTGGTTGGGAATCAGGTTAAGTCCTAGTTGAGAGCTAAGATGGAGAAATCCAGGTTGGTCAAAGGGGTTGACTGTAACGACCCAGAAAATTCTCATAATATTTTCTTTAAAGTATTGAGCACGACTAGGTAATTTTCCGAGGAACCTAGAAATATTAATACGAATCTTAGCCTAGAAATCCATGTTTTCTCATTTAAATTGGGAAAAATAAGCACTAATGGGCTTTATATGGGCTTTCTAGTACCATAATTATTGGTGAATTTTAGGTAAAAATTGATATAAATATAAAGAGGTTTTAATGAGAAATATCAACATAATTATGGGGGAATTTTTAGGATTTTCGAAATAATAGGGAATAAAATAAAAATGAAATACAAAAAAATTAGTGCATGCACTAAGGATTGAACCTTGGACCTCTTGTACAACCATGCATGCTCTAACCAATTCACCTAGCAAGGGAGTGCTATGAGGAAATGAAGTGGATTGTGGTTAAGGCTTAGGGAAAATGAATGGTCATCTACCATGACTCTTCACTTGCCCTCCTTAATGTGCTATAAAAAGGGGGCTTGGGGGTTACTTTCTTCCTTCTATCAATTCCACCTTTCTTCTTCCTCCTCCCTCACCCTAGCCGAAACTCCAAGGAAGGTTTTCCTTTGGAAAACTTCACAAGAGGGCTCAATCTTCAAGAGCTAAGGGTCATCTACAAGGCTACAAGGGCTAAGGGTGATCAAGGGACAACAAGGTCTTCATCATCTTCCCTTTTTAAGGTCTAAAAACCAAGATAACCCAAGGTAAGACCCCCTCACCTGTGGTGTAGTGGTTTTTCTTGATATGGTCATGATCTAAGCATCTTGTTTGAGATCCAAGTTGAAAAATCCATGAAAAGGGGACTTAGGGTTTCGGCCCTTTCATGTTTCTAGGGCTAGGACTAGTTTTAACTCTCTAATGATGGTTCTTATGTCTCCTTATGATGTAAGTGATGTTAGTAGTGATTAATGTGAATTTTTGCATGCTTGATGGCTCCTACAAGTTTCGGCCAAGACCCCTAAATTATGGATGGAACTTGATCTAACCCTTCAACATGTTTAATTTGTTTCCCCTATGACATGATGGATAGTGATTGGGTTTTATAATAATTTCTCTATGAATTTCATGAGCCTTTAGGTTTCGGCCAAGGGCTAATGTAAGGCTAAGGGATTAGGGTTGGCTTTAGCTATGGGATCAAAGGTTTCCTATAGCATTTTATGTTGTATGGGATGTTATTTGTGACCTATATGAATTGTTCCATGGACCTAGGGTTTCCTAGGGTTTTCGGCCAAGACCATAACCTAGGGTTGGAGTGGGGTAAGACCACAAGAATGCATGTTTATAGGGTACTATGATGTATGTATATGCTTAAGTATGTTGGAAGAATTTTATGCCAATGAAAACCCTAGATTATGTGTCAAGAATTATATGTTAGGTCACTTGTAATGATGATTCATAAATATTTAGACATGTGCCATGAACCTAAGGAAATGTATCATGTATGAAAGGATCTAGACATGTTTTTCCATGTACCATGACCATGCATGTTTTTATGAATTAAGATGCTAATTATGTAGGTGTGCCATGATTTAGGAATGATATGTATGCATGCCATGATTTATGAATAATATGAATGTATGCCATGATTTATGAATGATATGTATGCATGCCCTGTTTATGGATGAAATGATGAATGAAGTTAAAGTTCATGCCTTCAAGGCCTAATGGTGATATGGAATGAGAATGATGAATGAAAGGAGGTTCATGCCTTCAAGGCATAATGATGATGTTAAGCATTAAGAATGAATGAATATGCTATGCATGTTGTATGAATGAAGAAGCATGTGAAAGTATTTTATTTTTAAGAATGGGCTTTACCGGACCTGAATAAGGTCCACGGTTCTGGACTACCGATGAAGCTGTCCACGGTTCGGGACTACCGATGAAGCTGTCCTTACGGTTCGGGACTACCGATGAAGCTGTCCTTACCCTAGTAGGTCGAGATTAGCTACCTCATATTTACTTAGGGATGCGCGCATATGATGAATGAATGTGGTACAAGCCAGGGCCCCAATGAATGTTATGATTATGTTTAAGTAATGAAAAGTATGATTTTAAACTAAGCATCCTTATAATATATGCATTTGCCCATGCATCCATCCATGTTATGCATTATGTTTATGAAAAGTATATTTATGAAAAGTATGATAATGCAAAGTATGAATGCCATGATTATGTTTATATGTTCATGTTAATTATGATGTCATGATTATGATTATGTGTATGTTCATGTTAATTATGATGCCATGATTATGATTATGTTTATTGTTCATGTTAATTATGATGCCAAGATTATGTTTATTGTTCATGTTAATTAGAATGTCATGATTATGATTATGTTTATTGTTCATGTTAATTATGATGCCAAGATTATGTTTATTGTTCATGTTAATTAGAATGTCATGATTATGTTTATTGTTCATGTTAACTAGAATGCCATGATTATGTTTATATGTTCATGTTAATTATGATGCCATGATTATGATTATGTTACGTTCATGTTAATTATGATGCCATGATTATGATTATGTTACGTTCATGTTAATTATGATGCCATGATTAGGGTTATGTTCATGTTGATTATGGTGCCAGGATTAGGTTTATGTTCATGCTTAAGTATGATGCCACGATAACTATGTACATGCTAAATTCGGATGCCATGATTTCATTTATGTTTATGCTAAAACGATGATGCGTGATTGTGTAGATGTCATGATAAGAAGTATGCTATGATATGTAGGATTGAAGCATTATGTTCATGTTTATACGACGTATGGATTTTGTGAGTAGGAAAAGGGTTTTACTAAGCCTCCGTGCTTATAGTCTTATTTTCTTATACCGCAGATCAAGCAAGAGATTTCTAAGGGAAGCAGCAGGAGAGGCTAGAACATGGATGTGTAGTAGTGACATGGCCAAGAAACCCTCTCATTTCACTTATTGCAAGTTTTATGATCTGACAATGCTTACTTTGGGTTATGCTCGACTTATGATAATTATGCCTAAGAAACAACCTACTATTTGTGAAGTTATGGATAAATTACTTGCTACCTGAAATACTTATGAATAAGTCATGGAAAGTTGATATCATGATGCTATGCATGCTGATAATATGTTACCTGAAATGCTTATGAATAAGTTATGGAAAGTTGATGTCATGATGCTAGGTATGCTAGTAATATGTTAAGTATAATGTCAACATGTCCATGAATGATAACCCAGACATGTGTATATGATTTAAGTACTAGTTATTCCGCTACATTAAGATGTTACATATGCACATGTATGTTTAGCGTAACGCCGCTTAGGGAAAAAAAAGCGGGCGTTACATTGACCGAGAAATCCAGGTTGGTCAAAGGGGTTGACCGTGAACACAAGTTAGGTTGGACTCAATCGATTGGAAGATCGATTGGGTTGTTGTCTCGCGAGAATAGAAAGGATCTTAATCAATTGGGTAATTGATTAGGCTATGCCTTAATCGATCAACTAATCGATTACGGCTGCCCTTAATCGATCAACGGATCGATTACGCAAGTTTCTGTGCTCGCAGATAGGATCTCCCAATCGATTGGGTATTTCTGATTTCTGAAGATAAATTCAGTCCGAATTTCAGAAACTCCTAAATAATTCTACAAAATTTAAAAAATCATGAAATTTTGTGAAGACATTATTTATAACATATACTATTAAGGAAAAATAATTTTATATGAAAATAACCTTCATTTCCAAAGATTGACACAAAATTTGAAACCATTGAAATAATTCAATGTTTCACATATTTTGTATCCATTTCATCAATGATGAGTGATATCAAAAGATAGTCTTCACCAAGGTTTTCCAAGATAGTTTTGAAATATTTTTTAAAACATAATATCCAACCATGTTCTTTGGGCTAAATGCACATGACTTGTACATTAGCTTTCCCAATGATTGGAGTTCATTTATATTCATGTTTTGATGAACTTAAAAGTCAGATAAATGCACTTTATCAACACCTTGAGTTTTGTTCATCTTCCTAACACCTCACTTGTATCTAGTGTGTCTCCAAACACATACAAGTCCACTTATGATTTTAGTGAGATGTAAAAGTCATGTTGTCCCTAAACTAAGGGTTCATGCATTTCTACCTAGGCATTATAAACTTTGATCATTCACCTAGAATGTCAATTAATGTCAATGTCCTTAATTTTAATAAAAATTGACTTAATGCATGATAATGACTATGACATGCATCATATGAGAATTTTATAATATTACAACTAGATGATGCATGTATGACATGACATGTGATCTTTTCATAATGAAATATGGATGATGGATTATGATGTCATGGCATGTGATAGGGTATACAAGACATGACATAGTAGCACAGAAGAAAATACTTAGATTTTCTATCTAAGTATCAATAACTCATCGCTAAGCCATTGATAATCCTAATTTTGGCACTAATTTTCAAGATAATGCCAAAACTCCCCAACTTGGCCTATCTTTGGATTCTAACCTAGTTGTGCCAACTTTATCGAGTTCAATCTTTCAAAAATATAGCTTGGCACAAATTTTACTCCTCCTAGAGTAACCAAATAACTCCTTCATTTTCAAGGGTGGCAACTCCTTGAAAACGTCCCAAAGTGCCAACATCATCAAGGTTGGGTTAACTACCCTTCCAATTAGAGTTGACACTCCTTAGACCTATCTAGGGTGTGGCAAACACACTCTTAGGAACCCAAAACCTATTGGTGCTCCTTGGGTGTTCTAGGTATTCACTAGGGATAACTTCCCTTGATACCTTCCTAATGACCCTTTTAGACTTCTCGGAAGCCTTAATCATCTTGGTCTTGTCTTGATCAATCCTAGGGATGGCTTCCCTTGTGGTCTTGTCTTGACTCCTCGACCTAGATTGACTTCCATACCTATATGGAACTCTATGATAGGATGGACCATCATCCTTGGTTTAGGTTTGTATCCCAAACCCATCTTGCTTCTAGAAGGTCCATGATTTCCTAACTCTAGGTTTTGAATTTTTGATCCGTTAAATAGAATTTCTATTTTCTTAAGGGATTTTTCCAATTTATCAAGTTTTGACCTCAAAACTTGATTTTCAATCATTATCTCATCAAGGCTTGGTTTTCTAAGATTGCCTTGGTGAGTTTTCCTTTTGGCCTTGTTTTGGGTGGGTCTACCTTGGAAATTTCTAATTTGTTCCCTATCCTTAGATGTGGTAGTCCTAGCATGAAAAGTTCTATAGTTTTCCTTAGGTTTCTAATGCCTCCTATGTTCATGATAAATTGCATTAAAATGATAAAAATTATTTCTAGCATGCATATTATCATGATTTAAATAAGTACCATTACCTAATGGTACCTTAGTCTTGACTTTGTAGGCTCCCCCTTGATTTGAGCTCCTCCTTTTTGCCTTAGTCGGATTCTCCCCCTTTGGACATTGATTCCGATAATGTCCTTTTTGCTTGCATGAGAAGCACACAATGTGCTTCTTATCCTTCTTTACTTTGGGGCTGACTTCCTTGGCTTCTCCTTGGTCTGGGTGCCACTTGCACCTTCTTCTTGACCAATTTGGGACACTTACTCTTATAGTGTCCTTTTCCCCTACACTCATAGCAAATGATATGATCTTTATTTTTATAAATTGAAATGTTTATACCTTTGCTTGTAGGGGTGACACTTTCTTCCTCTTCATTGACATTGGAAAATGATGTCGAAACCTCTTCTTGTTCCGGCGTCAATGTCAAATTTTGCTCCTCTTCAACCCTTAAAGTGGAGGCTTCTTGAGCTTCATCTTCGGATGTTGAGCACCTCTCAACTTCTGAATCTTCTTCCTCCGATGAATCTCCCTCTTCGGATTTGTCTTGAATTTGTACAGTGGAGGGATCTTCATGAAGCCTTGCCAACTTGCTCCAAAGCACTTTGGCATCTTGAAATTCCCCAATTTTGTCCAAGATGGTGCTTGGCAATAGATTGACCAATAACTTAGTCATTTTGTCGTTGGCCTCGCATCTCTTGATTCGCTCCTCATTCCATTTGCTTTTCTTGAGGAGCTTTCCTTTGGTGCTTGTTGGAGCTTCAAAACCCTCCATTAGAGCAAACCATTGCTCTATCTCCATCATGAAGTAATTTTCAATCTTTGACTTCTAAAGATCGAAATTTGCCTTGTCGAATGGTGGAGGTGCCCGGGTGTCATAGCCGAACTCTATTTTTGAAGTTGAACCCTCTTGATGATGACTTCTTGAAATTAGGGTTTCTTCCAACTTCTTCTTCTTCCTCATGCTCTTGCCCTCTTGGCGATGAGTCCAAAGAAGAGTAACCTTGCTCTAATACCACTTGTTGCTACCGGTAGGAGAGTTAGAGTGGGGGGGGGGGTGATTAGCTCCGATTTGCTCCGTGATGATTTGTTGCGGCGGAAGACTCGAGCAAACACTAACACTAAGGATGCACTTGGTATCCACCTCGGATGGGTGACTAATCCAAGGATCCACTCTCCTCACTCTCTCATACACTATGAAAGATCTCCTTCTTGAGGTAGAGAAACTGTTGGATCGAGAGAGAACGATAGATGGGGGGGTGAATATCATAAAACGTTTCGGATTGTAAGGTAGAGAATGCACAGCGGAAATTAAAATAAAAATAACACGCAAACACCAAGATTTTACTTGGTTCGGAGTCGCGGTCGGCTCCTACTCCAAGGCCCACGGTCATTGACCGTTTACTGCGAGCAATTCTATATGCGCAAAACAGTTTACAGAAAGATATTGCAAAAGTAGTATAGTAAACTTAAAAAATAGCTCTTCGTTACCGATGTCCGGTGTGGATTGTATTTTGGAGCAGGGGGACGTCGTCAGCGCGTGTATCTCGAGTTGGGAGGTTTTCGGAGCAGAGCGCTGGAGTAGAAGAGCGAAATTGCGTTGGAAGAAGTTGTTGAGAAGCCTTGGGGGTCGAGGGCTTTATATAGTAGGTCTGGGGGTGCCCTGGACGTTGGGGGCGCCCTCCACGTGGCCTTTGATCCGCAACAGTCTCGGTCAGCGTTTTATCCCTCCAAAATAGGGATCGAACCTTGACGGGGGCGCCCAGGAAGCAGGGGGCGCCCTGGTTGACTGTTTCAGCGGGCTTCTCGGCTAGATGAGGTTTATCCGCTTCGCTGGCTTAAGCGCTGGGCGCCCTGGGCACTGGGGGCGCCCGGGACGCAGGGGGAGCCTGGGAGCATGGGGGTGCCCCGCCCAGTAAGCTACCCGAAGCACTTCTTTGCTTCACTTGTTTTGTATTGGCCTTGGGGGCGCCCGGGACACTGGGGGCGCCCTGCTCAGCTACTTGCCTCTCTCCTTTGGGCATTCTGAGCTACAGACACACGTTCCTTCGGTCCTGCATCCAGGGTTAGTCCAAAACAATATGAAGCAATAGAGTATTAGGTTTATACAGCCTTAGCTGTCTTGGTTCTGACTTTGGGTCTCCAAAATGGAACCCTAGGTCGAACCGACGCCTACTGTTCCCTCGACGGGGATCGCGTCCTCACATACTCCTCTCAGGAGAATTTACCTGATGCCAACCGGCTCCTTCAGTTGGACTTTTGCCCAGTAGTCCTTCGCCAAGTGCCAAGCGCCAAGCTGTCCTTCACTAGGTCTTCAGTTCCAGGCAGTCCTTTGCCTGGTGCCCAGCATTCCTTCGCCAGGTCTTCAGTTTCAGGCAGTCCTTCGCCAGGTGCCCAGCAGTCCTTCGCCAGGTCTTCAGTTCTAGGCAGTCCTTCGCCTGGTGCCTAGCAGTCCTTTGCCAGGTCTTTAACTCCTAGCAGCCCTTCGCTGGGTCTTAGGGTTCTGATGCCTAGCAGTCCTTCACTAGGTGCCTAGCAGTCCTTCGCTAGGACTTTAATCTGCACACTCAAGTAGTATGTTAGAAAAACAAAACATCTTAACTTTTGAACCCTTTGCCATTGATCAAAAGACAGGTTCGACTTGGGTGCTGTCTGCACCAACAATCTCCTCCCTTTTTGATTTATGACAATCCGGTTCAAAAAGATAAGTTAATCATAACAGATGAAGTGAATTTTTAGTTTCCTCCCCCTGGAAGGAATCTCCCCCTAGGTTTTTCAAAAGTTCGTGGGGATTCTAAGTTTAAAGATGGAATTATTTTTCAAACGCTTAGAACAATTTTCAAAAGAAACATATTTTTAAAAAATTGGTTGTGCACTTTTGAAGATTTACACTTTAAGAAATTTCAAGTAAAAAGAAGCATCTTCTGAAGTTTTAAGTTCTTAGAACCATAGCTTAAGTTTAAGATGAGTACTTAGCAAAATTTACAACTGCTTAAGTGTTAAGTAAAAAACTTTTTGAAAAACAACTTGATTTTAAGTGTATAAAAAGCTTTTTGAAAATGACTTTAATTTAAGTACTTTGAAAGCAACTTTAAGTAAGTTTAAGTACAAAAAAAAACAGATTTGAAAGCAGCTTTAAGTTTAAGTACAAAAAAAATTTGAAAGCAGCTTAACATAGAGAAACTTTGGAGAAAACTTAGTACTTTTGAAAACAAATAGATTAAGTACTTTTTGAAGAAAGGATAACGTTTTGAAATTTTAAATTTTGAAAAAATTTTAACGCTTCTCTCCTTTCCTATCTCTCCCCCTTTGCCATATATCAAAAATCAAAGTAATATAGCAGAAAGAAAATAAACAAATTGCATAAATAAATTACAAAAAAAAGATTAATGTGCTGTACTGAACCAATGCAAGATAAACTGAATCAACCCAATTTAAATCATCTCTGTAGGGACCTGTCTAACCCAATTAGCTACTTACTAACTATTATAAATAGTAGTTTTCGCTAGGGTTAGTCGAGTTAAGTGTTCTATTCAAGTTAGATTTTCTAAACTTGATTACTGTTTAAGTTGTATTTAGTGCCCCAATTACTGCAGATGCACTGACTTAAAGCATCTTGAATTAAGGCAAAGACCTAAGCATCTCAACCCATTCTAGGTTATCAATCAACAGTACCATAAGGTGCTTGTGAGATGCTGGCTTCTAAATCTATAGGTGCATGCAGTTCTAGGGTTAGGGCCTAGGCTAAGTCCATTTGCGAAAAAGCACTAGTTTTGAAGGGGGTAGTTTTAAAATAAAACTAAGTAAAAGCTGATTTTGAAATCAAGTAAAGCAGCTTTAAAATTATTTTAAAAATTGATTTTTCAAATCAAATAAAGCAGTAAGAAAACCAAAAGTAGAGTAAACCTATTCTACCAAGCATAATCCTAACTGCCTTCTTAATGAGCTGAACTCAGACTCAGGTAGGGGTTTAGTGAATATGTCGGCTAAGTTGGATTTAGAGTTTATATGCTTAAGGACTATTTCACCCCTGGCTACATGATCTCTTATAAAGTGGTGTTTAACTTCTATGTGTTTAGTTCTGGAGTGTTGGATTGGATTTTTAGTTAGATTAATTGTGCTTATATTATCAATGAAGACTTGGGTTTGATTGTAGTCAAGCTGGAAGTCTTTAAGAGTGTGCATCATCCATAAGAGTTGTGCTACACACTCTCCTAAAGCAACATACTCAGCTTCAGTTGTGGACAAAGCTACACAGTGTTGCTTTCTGCTGCACCAACTTACTAGACTATGTCCTAAGAGTTGGCAGCTTCCGCTTGTACTTTTTCGATCTAGCTTACAACCAGCATAGTCAGAGTTTGAATATCCTGATAGTTTAAAAGTTGAGGTCCTAGGATACCAAATCCCTACATTTAGGGTGCCCTTAATGTATCTTAATATTCTTTTTAGGGCCGCTAAGTGCGTTTCCTTAGCACAGGTTTGGTATCTAGCACACATTCCTACCGAGAAAAGGATATCAAGTCTGCTGGCTGTAAGGTATAGTAGGCTTCCAATCATACTCCTATAAAGTTTAAGGTCTACTGGTTTTCTATCAGGGTCACTATCTATTTTTATATTAGTGTCCATAGGAGTACTCACGCTTTTAGAGTTATCCATTTTAAATTTCTTTATTAACTCTTTAGCATATTTGGATTGATGGACATAGTTCCCATCCCTAGTTTGTTTAATTTGTAACCCTAGGAAAAAGTTGAGCTCACCAACTAAGCTCATTTCAAATTCATTTTCCATTATTTTAACGAATTCTTTTAAAAAATTAGAGTTGGTGGACCCAAAGATTATGTCATCGACGTAGATTTGGGCAATCAAGATTTATTTTTCTAAAGTTTTAATAAATAGGGTTGAATCGATTTATCCTTGTTTAAATTCTTTAGAAATTAGGTAAGTGGATAAGCGTTCATACCAGACCCTAGGTGCTTGTTTTAGTCCATAAAGTGCTTTGGTAAGTTTGTAAACATGGTTAGGTCTTTCTAAGTCCTCAAAACCGGGAGGTTGTCCTACATAGACTTCTTCCTTAATGAATCCATTTAGAAAGGCTGACTTTACATCGATTTGGTATAGTTTAAATCCTTTATGGGATGCAAAGGCCAATAACATCCTAATGGACTCAAGTCTAGCTACCGGGGCATAGGTTTCGTCATAGTCTAACCCTTCTACTTGGCTGAATCCTTTCGCTACTAAGCGGGCTTTATTTCTGACTATCTCTCCTTGATCATTTAACTTATTCCTAAATACCCACTTACTGTCAATGACGGATTTGCCCTCAGGTTTAGGTACTAGTTCCCATACTTGGTTCCTCTCAAATTGGGCTAACTCTTCTTGCATAGCTATGATCCAATCAGGATCAGGTAAGACTTCCTCTATAGTCTTAGGTTCTATTTTTGAAATCATTGCTATCTGACTAAAGTTTCTGTAGGAAGACCTAGTTCTGACTCCTAGAGTTGGATCACCCACAATTTGATCGGTTGGGTGACTGAGTCTGGGTTTCTTGGTTTTTCTGGAACTTGGTTCAGCCTCAGGTCCGGCTGGTCGGTTTGGTTCACTATTTGATTCAACTATTTGAGTTGGTTCAATTATTGGGTCCATAGTTGATTCAATTGACTCATTAGTTGGTTCAATAGTTAGTTCGTTTATGGGTTCAACTAAAGATTCAACAGCTTGTTCATTATCTTCTTGATCAGTATTTGATGAATTTTGATTTGGATTATTAGGTTTTGAGTTAATTTCTTCATCAAATATTAAATTGGTTGTTTCTTCGATTTTCTTAGTTTGTTTGTTGTAGACCCTATAGGCTCTACTTGTGGTTGAATATCCTAGGAAGATGCCTTGGGTTGACTTAGACTGGAATTTTCCTAGATAGTCTTTGGTGCTTAGGATATGGACTTTGCATTCAAAGACCCATAGGTAGTGTAGATTTGGAAGTCTATGATAGTATAATTCATAGGGTGTTTTGTTGTATCGCTTGTTAATCAGGACCCTATTTTGAATATAGCAAGTCGTACTAACTACTTCTGCCCAATATTGGTTGACTAGGTTGAATTCGTTGAGCATAGCCCTAGCGTCTTCCTGTAGGGTTCTATTTCTTCTTTCGACTATCCCATTTTGCTGGGGGGTTCTAGGACACGAAAATTCATGTATGTACTCATTTACCTTACAGAATTCCTCGAACCGTTGATTTTCAAACTCTCCCCCGTGGTCACTCCTAAGTCTTTTAATTTTAGTATCGTTTTGATTTTCAATTAACTTACAAAATTCATTGAATAGGTTTAGGGTTTCATCTTTGGTCTTTAGAAACCTAACCCAGCTAAACCTGGAGTAATCATCAACTATTACTAAGCAGTACTGGTTTCCGCTTAGTGACTTGGCTCCATGTGAATCAAATAGGTCAAGGTGCAGGAGCTCAAGTATGGTTTGAGTTTGATCAGATTGGATTAGTTTGTGACTAGACCTGGTTTGTTTACCTTGATTACATGATTCACATATTAAGTTTTCATGATTTTTAATTTTAGGGATACCTTTAATTAGGCCGAGTTGGGTGACTTTTGAAATAATTCTCAGATTAGTGTAACCTAATCTTCTATGCCAGAGGTTTGATTGTTCTAACTGAGTTAACATACATTTAGGTACTAGGGGTAGGTTTATAGTGTAAACATTATTTTTCCTAGTGCCCTTAAGCATGGTTTCTGAGTCTTGCAGGTTTCTAATCAGGCAGTTAGAATTGTTGAAGGTAACTACATAACCAGAATCACACAACTGACTTATGCTAAGCAAGTTAAAATTAAAATTTTCAACCAAAAGTATTTTCTTAATAACAAAGTCAGATTTAAGTTCAATATTGCCTGACCCAATTACCTTGAGTGTAGCATTGTTGCCAAATGCCACTGAGCCTAGGTTCTTGAACTTGAGTTTGGTGAATTTCAATTTATCTCCAATCATGTGTCTGGAGCAACCACTATCCAACATCCATTGGTCCAAATTATTATGTTCCTACACATAAAGAGTTTTGTTGATTTGGATCCAATTAGAATTAGGAATAGCCTAAATTGATTTTCACAGCCTAGTCTGTCTCACCCAATCTAGGGTTATCAATCACGTTAGCCTTATAGTTTTTGTGAGACAGGTTTTGGTGGTTAGAATTAATTTAAAAAATTATGATTTATTTTGAAAAACTTAATTTAATTTTGAAAACAGTTGATTTTGAGTTTGTTAAAAAAACATGTTTGAATCTACAATCAACTGAAAATTTGTGTTAGATTCGAATTTGACAAAGAATAGTTTGAATTTGAATTTTAAAAATTGGCTTCCAGGTCTTGGCGAGGCACTAGGCCTTCTTTGGCCGTAGCCTTATTGGATCATCAACCCTTTCCTTGACAAAGCCTTTTAATGAAATTTCATTTTTAAAACTATTTCTTGAAAAATTCTGGTCTAACTAGCTTGGGTCTGGGATCGGTAGCTTCGGCTAGTTTCACCAGTCTAAAGAGACCAAGTAGAGAATACTTGACCTTATTAGAATTGACTTCCCTAACGTACTATCATCTCACCGCCACCCAATACTATGTTGTTCAAATTTCAGTTAAGTTGGTTCAGTCCTTAATCTAACCATTCCTAAATCTAAACATGGTAAATTGCTGAAATTAAATAAACAAGCAATCATGCAATTTGCAAACAAAGATTGAATTTTATCTAACAATAAATATTATTTTTAATTTGGCTCCCCCTGGACTAAAGCCATGATAATGGTTTGGCAAGATGTGAATCTTGTCCTTGGGAATCCAATACTAATTTGATCCAGTTTGTTTGTTCAGGCACAGTTTGGGTACCTATGCCTGAACTTTAGGTCTGGACTGGTTCTGTATAGCATAGTAGGATCTTTGTCTAGATTTGGTTCTATAGCCTAGTTCGGATCGATTTAGAACTGACTTCTGTTTTCCAAGAATCATGTCAAGACCCTTGGAACCAGAAGTGAATCGTTCTAAAGCTGATCTAAGGTCCTTAACTTGAGTTATCAAGGAGGAGTTCTCTTTCTCAAGTTTTTCAGCTTGAGTAGAGGTTCCTTCTTGAACCTTCTTAGTTAAGGATCGAGAGTCAGCTCTCTCTTTCAGGAGTTTTACTTCCTGTCGGAGAGATTCAACTCGGAGTTTAGCATTTGCCAAATCTCGAGAAAGATAAGAAATTAACTCATTTAATTGAATTCTTGAAAATTCACTTACAGTTATTTCGCCGTCCTCTGAGAATGTAAGTTTGCCGTCGTCCGGCTCCGACTCTGACTCGGTTTCGATTTCTTCTGAGGCAGTTAGGCCTAGCAGGTTCGACTGTGGGACCTCTTCTTCTTCTTCGGAGGAGGACTCATCCTAGGTTGCCTGAAGTGCCTTCTTCCTTCTAGTCTTCTTGGTCTCCTTTAGGTTCGGACACTCCATCTTGTAATGACCCTTTTTCTTGCACTCGTAGCAGGTCACATTTGGTTTGTTCTTGTCATTTGAGGGTTCAACTGGTTCTTCCTTTCTTCGGCTGGCTTTTCTTCTGTTAGTCTGGTTCTTCAGTTCTTTGTAGTAGTCTCGGGCTAGCCGAACCAGCTTTGGTCGATTTCCCTCGGTGTCTTCTGAGTCTGAGTCTGAATCAGACTCGGGTGCAGGTTGAGGCTTTTTCTTGGTTGTCTTTCTAGCTTTACCTGCAAGAAAAGCGATGCCTTTCTCGGCCAGATTGCAGTTAGTCTGCTCATGCAACTCTAATTCAGAAAATAGTTCATCTAACTTTATTTTTGAAAGGTCCCTTGAAACCTTGTATGCATATACCATAGATGCCCACAAGGTGTTTCTCGGGTAAGCGTTGAGAGCGTACCTTATCAAGTCACGGTTTTCTACCTTGTGACCGATTGTGTGTAGTCCGTTCATTAACTCCTGAATTCTGGCATGGAGCTGGGCTGCTGTTTCATTGTCATTCATCTTGATCGTGTACAGCTTGTTCAGGAGGAGATCTCTCTTGCTGATTCGAGTGTCGGAAGTTCCTTCGTGCAGCTCGATCAGCTTGCCCCACAGCTCCTTGGCACTGTTGAATGGTCCTACCCGATTCAACTCTTCCTTGGTCAGGCCGCATTGAAGGTTCTGGGTCGCTTTCGCATCAGCTTCAATTCTTCTTTTCAGAGCGGTATCCCACTCAGTGTACGGCTGTGGTACTCCTTTAGCGTTCTTTGGAATCTCCAGTCCAGAATGGATGATTATCCACATGTCCACCTGAGTTTTCAGGTGGACCTCCATTCGACTTTTCCAGTAGGAAAAGTCTTCTCCACTGAAAAGTGGAAGTCTGGCTGTGCTGAATCCTTCTTGCATGGCCATTTAACTGAAACTAAAAGAAAAGAGATATCCCAAGACTTGGTCTTGGATTAGTAGTGCGGGAAGTAAAAGAAAAATATTTGTCGAGGGGTGTTGCACCAACCTCGATTAACGAGAAAAATTTTGAACAAAAAATTAAAAAGATTTCAAAAAAATCCGAAAAAAATTCTCAAATTGGTGGTTGCACCAAATTTGAGCTTCCCCGCTCTAATACCACTTGTTGGATCGAGAGACAACGATAGAGGGGGGTGAATATCGTAAAACGTTTCGGATTGTAAGGTAGAGAATGCACAGCGGAAATTAAAATAAAAACAACACGCAAACACCAAGATTTTACTTGGTTCGGAGTCGTGGTCGGCTCCTACTCCAAGGCCCACGGTCGTTGACCGTTTACTGCGGGCAATTCTATATGTGCAAAACAGTTTACAGAAAGATGTTGCAAAAGTAGTACAGTAAACTTAAAAAATAGCTCTTCGTTACCGACGTCCGGTGTGGATTGTATTTTGGAGCAGGGGGACGTCGTCGGCGCTTGTATCTCGAGTTGGGAGGTTTCTGGAGCAGAGCGCTGGAGCAGAAGAGTGAAATTGCGTTGGAAGAAGTTGTTGAGAAGCCTTGGGGGCCGAGGGCTTTATATAGTAGGTCTGGGGGCGCCCTGGACGTTGGGGGCGCCCTCCACGTGGCCTTTGATCCGCAACAGTCTCGGTCAGCATTTTATCCCTCCAAAATAGGGATCAAACCATGACGGCGGCGCCCGGGAAGCAGGGGGCGCCCTGGTTGACTGTTTCAGCGGGCTTCTCGGCTGGATGAGGTTTATCCGCTTCGCTGGCTTAAGCGCGGGGCGCCCTGGGCACTGGGGGCACCCTGGGCACTGGGGGCGCCCGAGACACAAGGGGCGCCCGGGAGCATGGGGGCGCCCCGCCCAGTAAGCTACCGAAGCGCTTCTTTGCTTCACTTGTTTTGTATTGGCCTTGGGGGCGCCCGGGACACTGGGGGCGCCCTGCTCAGCTACTTGCCTCTCTCCTTTGGGTATTCTGAGCTGCAGACACATGTTCCTTCCGTCCTGCATCCAGGGATAGTCCAAAATAATATGAAATAATAGAGTATTAGGTTTATACAGCCTTAGCTATCTTGGTTCTGACTTTGGGTCTCCAAAATGGAACCCTAGGTCGAACCGATGCCTACTGTTCCCTCGACGAGGAACGCGTCCTCACCTACTCCTCTCAGGAGAATTCACCTGATGCCAACCGACTCCTCTGGTTGGACTTTTGCCCAGCAGTCCTTCACCAGGTGCCTAGCTGTCCTTCGCCAGGTCTTCAGTTCTAGGCAGTCCTTCGCCTGGTGCCCAGCAGTCCTTCGCTAGGTCTTCAGTTCCAGGCAGTCCTTCGCCTGGTGCCCAGTAGTCCTTTGCCAGGTCTTTAACTCCTAGCAGCCCTTCGCTAGGTGCCCAGCAGCCCTTCACTGGGTCTTAGGGTTCTGATGCCTAGCAGTCCTTCGCTAGGTGCCTAGCAGTCCTTCGCTAGGACTTTAATCTGCACACTCAAGTAGTATGTTAGAAAAACAAAACATTTTAACTTTTGAACCCTTTGCCATTGATCAAAACACAGGTTCGACTTGGGTACTGTCTGCACCAACAGAAACCTCTTACAAGCTTCCAATAAGATACAACAAGAATCTAAGCAAATACAAAATGAAATCTTACAAGATTTACAATGATAAGCTCAAGCTTTGCTTTCCTTGCTATCTTCAAGCTTGTGATTGCCTCTAGAACATTGGAAATACAACAGCAATATCCTCTAAGGCTTTCCTTGAAATGACACTGATGAAGGAGAAGCAGGGGAGAAGAGTTGTGGCTCAAAACCTTCGTGAAAACCCTTATACCCGACGCCTAGGGTTTCCTAATTGATTACCCAATCGATTACCACATAGACTTAGCCATTCAACGACTAGTTTTTGAACCTTAATCGATTAGCCAATCGATTAAGACTGCCCTTAATCAATTAGCTAATCGATTAAGGGAATGTTGAATCGATTACCCAATCGATTCAGCCACCTTTTGTTCTCGCAACAAAACTCTCTTAATCGATTACCCAATCGATTACGGTCCTTCTTAATCAATTACCTAATTGATTACGGTCCTTCTTAATCAATTACCCAATTGATTAAGACCCTTCTTAATCAATTATCCAATTGATAAGATCCTTTCTATTCTCGCGAGACAACAACCCAATCGATCTCCCAATCGATTGAGTCCAACCTAACTTGTGTTCACGGTCAACCCCTTTGACCAACCTGGATTTCTCCATCCTAGCTCTCAACTAGGACTTAACCTGATTCCCAACCAGGTTTGCCTAACCCTCGAGTTAGGTCTAGTCTCTCGGTAGACTTCCACCTTGCCAGCGTGCGATCTACCCGATCCACTTGGACTTCACCCAGTCCCACTAAATCTTTTCCCATTGCTAGAGTACGATCTCCCTAATCCACCTGGACTTCACCTAGTCCCACTAGGTGTGCCTAGTCCCACTAGGTCTTTTCCCATGCCAGCGTGCGATATCACCGATCCATCTGGACTTCACCTAGTCCCACTAGGTATGCCTAGTCCCTCTAGGTCTTTTCCCATGCCAACGTGCGATCTCCCCGATTCACCTGGACTTCACCTAGTCAAGTCTCCAGTCAACCTTGACCCACTTGACATCATACGACATTCAAACATAATTATCAAACATCGAAGCATCCAAACATAAGACATCGGCTCGCCCAAGCCTAGTCACCCTAGGTCAACCCTGACCTAACCAAGATTGCACCAACAATCTCCCCCTTTTTGATGTTTAACAATATGTTTGAGAAAGACTAATCCCTATTAAACATCAAAAAGGGGGAGATTGTTGGTGCAATCTTGGTTAGGTCAGGGTTGACCTAGGTTGACTAGGCTTGGGTGAGCCGATATCTTATGTTTGGATGTTTCGATGTTTGATAATTATGTTTGAATATCGTATGATGTCAAGTGGGTCAAGGTTGACTGGAGACTTGACTAGGTGAAGTCCAGGTGAATCGGGGAGATCGCACGTTGGCATGGGAAAAGACCTAGAGGGACTAGGCATACCTAGTGGGACTAGGTGAAGTCCAGATGGATCGGTGATATCGCACGCTGGCATGGGAAAAGACCTAGTGGGACTAGGCACACCTAGTGGGACTAGGTGAAGTCCAGGTGGATTAGGGAGATCGTACTCTAGCAATGGGAAAAGATTTAGTGGGACTGGGTGAAGTCCAAGTGGATCGGGTAGATCGCACGCTGGCAAGGTAGAAGTCTACCGAGAGACTAGACCTAACTCGAGGGTTAGGCAAACCTGGTTGGGAATCAGGTTAAGTCCTAGTTGAGAGCTAGGATGGAGAAATCCAGGTTGGTCAAAGGGGCTGGCCGAGAAATCTAGGTTGGTCAAAGGGGTTGACCGTGAACACAAGTTAGGTTGGACTCAATCGATTGGAAGATCGATTGGGTTATTGTCTCGCGAGAATAGAAAGGATCTTAATCAATTCGGTAATTGATTAAGAAGGGTCTTAATCGATTGGGTAATTGATTAAGAAGAACCGTAATCAATTAGGTAATTGATTAAGAAGGACCGTAATCGATTAAGAGAGTTTTGTTGCGAGAACAGAAGGTGGCTGAATTGATTGGGTAATCGATTCAACCTTCCCTTAATCGATTAGCTAATCGATTAAGGGCAGTCTTAATCGATTGGCTAATCGATTAAGGTTCATAAACTAGCCATTGAACGACTAAGTCTACGTGGTAATCGATTAGGAAACCCTAGGCGTCGGGTATAAGGGTTTTCACGCAGGTTTTGAGCCACAACTCTTCTCCCCTTCTTCTCCTTCATCAGTGTCATTTCAAGGGAAGCCTTGGAGGATATTGTTGCTGCATTTCTAAGGTTCTAGAGGCAATCACAAGCTTGAAGATAGCAAGGAAAGCAAAGCTTGAGTTTATCATTGTAAATCTTGTAAGATTTCATTTTGTATTTGCTTAGATTCTTGTTGTATCTTATTGGAAGCTTGTAAGAGGTTTCTCCACCTCAAGAAGGAAATCTTTCATAGTGTATGAAAGAGTGAGGAGAATGGATCCTTGGATTAGTCACCCATCCGGGGTGGATACCAAGTAAATCCTTAGTGTTAGCATATGCTTGAGTCTTCCGTCGCGACAAATCATCACGGAGCAAATCGGAGCTAATCACCCCCCCTCTAGCTCTCCTACCGGTCCCAACAACTCTAACGAATACCACGGTGAGGGTGTCAACTGTTTGCCTACAACTCCAACATCCATTGTACATGAGTGGTCTAGTGTGGCGTAACAGGACGGTTGCTCCCACTCTAGCAACTACCACAACAAGTGGTTGAGTGGCAAAGAAACTAGATGACTGACGATGACTTAACCATATGGAAGCCCAATAGTCGTCAGTATGCAACGGTGCAGGTATGGTGCATGATACCAATATGCACAAACAACCGAATAACAACCGATGTAACAACAAAAACAACAAATACTAGAAAGCAACCAGAAAGCAACGAATATGCAACTAAACAACTAGGTAGGGTGTTTCTAATGTCAACCATCCTAGTGGTGTTTAATAAACAACTAAGTACTCGCATACGAGTGGTACTTTACAGAATGGAAAATCAACGATAGACTGTATGAATATAAATTTTTGATTAAACTCGAAGGTTAAACAAAGAAAGTATCAACAGACGATATAAAATAAACAACAACAAAGAACAAGGTCATGCAAACCTATTCATACATAACAAACCATGCATTAATGATAAAAGAACTACTAGAGTACAAAGGAGAAGTACCCGCCTTAAACCGTAGTCCGTACAAGACAAGAGGATCTTCCACGAGCAACCGTCCAAGTCCAAAGTCAAGGTCCTGTGTCAAAGGCATTGTGTTTAGCTAATAATATGTGGTATTTAGCTAAATAAGCTTTCTTATTTAATTAGGATTATCCTAATTATCATATTCATTTAATTAATCAAGTTAAATACTAGGGTTGGTCAATGAAGTATATATATATATATTCTCAATTCTTTGCATGGACCAAATGTACGGTAAAAGGGGTTGTTTATATAGTTCAACCTCTAATATAAGAAACATAGCCACATTCATTTCTTAATGGAGCCATTAACAAAATCTAACACCACACAAATGTTCCTCATGACAACATCAAATGCTATATCCAAAATGAAGCCAACTTCATTGATCCACAACAAAAACCAAGTCAAAAACTCAACACGAAAATCGTGGCTGGTTTTTGGAAGAAGAAAGAAAATAGAATAGAATGTAGTGGTAAGATCAAACTCACTACAGTAATCAAAAGCACCAAAACATAACCCATTTGGCTTCTCTATAACCAATCGAACAACACAGGATTTCTAGCACAAATTGACCCCCAAGATTCAATAAAAATTACCCCCAATACATGACCTCACGGCTGACTTCAATCTAAACAAAGTAGAAGAAACTGAGACTTCTCTCAAATTCTTTAAATTCCCGAATCAAGCTCCCAAAACCATCATTCACAATATCTAAACCAGTAGCAAGATAAATTGTAAAAAAATTGACTCACCTTCAACCGCCGACTGTGTACCTTGACGGAGAAGAAGAAAGATGAGCAGGGGAAGCACCCAACCCACTCTTGATCAAGGAGGAGGAGGCTTTGGCGTTTTAGGGCTTGCGACAGTAGTGGGTTACGAGGGAGAAGAAACCGCGCGAGGTTGGCAGGCGCGATTAGGTAGATGGCACTCAGCATCTCGTCCGTGCACCCAAAGAAGACGAAGAAGAAGAAGAGGAACAAGGACGAGGAGAAGTGGAAGAAGAAAAGGCTAGGGTAAAGCTCGCACGATGGGGAACCGCTTGGCGTCTCGTTCGGCGTCGGGGGAAAAGAAACGAGCGAAAGGGGAGAAGAGATGAATTATTGGAGGAGTTTAGGGTTTATAATATTTTTAACTTTTTGCAAAAAAGACCCTCCAAGTTCAGATAATTCCAACTAAGCCCTTATGTTTTGATTTTTTTTATCATTTTAGCCCAGTTTATTTTCGGTATTTAACATCTTCTATGCTATGACATAGGTGTTTATGACATATATCCAAATGACGCCTAGAATGGTTAATGTAATATGAAATTCTTGATTCCCTTGACATGCCAGACTTTGATGTCTGCATAGAGTATATTAAGGGGAAGACAACTAACAAAAGAATCAAAGGAGCTAGCTGTTGTAGTGACGTTTTGGAGCTAATATATACAAACATTTATGGACTATTCCTTAAGGCATCTTTGAATGGGCACACATATTATATTAGCTTCATAGACGACTATTCCAGATTTGACTATCTGTATCTTATTCATGAGAAGTCACAATCTTTGGGCATGTTCAAAATTTTCAAAGAGGAAGTTGAACTTTAAGTAGGTAAGAAAATTAAAGTCGTCCGATCTGACTATGGAGGAGAATATTACTGTCGATATGCTGGATCAGGTGAACAACGTCCAGGACCTTTTGTAAATTACCTTACTGAGTGTGGGATTGTGCCTCAGTATACCATACTTGGTGCACCGAGTTAGAATGGTATAGTTGAGCGTCACAATCGAACCCTAAAAGACATGGTGAGAAGTATGATGGCTTTCACTTCTCTATCGGAGTCTTTGTGGGATGAGACACTTAAGACTGCTATTTACCTACTTAATAAAGTACCTAGTAACATATTAACTAAAACCCCTTTCAAGATGTGGACGGGTAAGAAGCCTAGCATTAGGCATTTACACGTCTAGAGTTGTCCAGTTGAGACTAAGCCTTACAAGCCTAATAAAAGGAAACTAGACTCAAGAACTGTTAGCTACAATTTTGTACGTTACTCTAAGAAATCAAAGGTGTATAATCTAATAGATCCTTCTTCGAAATGGGAAATGTCAAATTCATTGAGGACAGTAGGTGTGACAAAATCAAGAAAGTATCTTTTGATGAAAGCATTAGCGATCCTTCTATGGTCATTACTAGTGCAATCAGTAGTGGTATAGTTACCATAACGCGTGGGATCATTGTAATTGATAAGGGGGTTGAATATTGATGACTTGAAATTTTTCGTAAATAGAGAGAATACGCAGCGGAAATAAAAACAATGCTAACACTTTTTCCTTTTTACTTGGTTCGGAGTCTTTAATGGCTCCTACTCCAAGGCCCACGGTCCTTGACCGTTTTCGATGGACAATTCTATATTTTGAAAATGGTATACAAATGAGAATATTCGAATACAGAATTAATTAAAAAAACAATTATACCGATGACACTTAAGGAAATGGCGAAGTCTTCTCGAGCAACGTATCGTCGATCTTGATCATTGTCGGCATGGGAAACTCGAGCATGGAAGAATAATGAAACGTGTTTAAGTGCTTGACTTGGAAAAATTATTGTACTGAAGTAAAGGGGTGAAACCCCTTTTATAGTGTGTTCTTGGGTGCTTGATAGGGTCTGAGGCGCCAACCACGTCACCGAAACTGGCGTGTGCTTATCCATAGACTTGGCCAAACCTTATCTCTGGTCTTGGGTGCCTGGGACTGTTGAGGCGCCTAATGGCTCATGGGCGCTTGAGAAGCTGGCGTGGCAACCTTGCCAGCTCAGCATCTCCATCCGCTGGAAAAACCCTATTTGGGGCGCCTAATACCTATCAAGCGCTTGGCTTCTCAGGAGCCATAACCCTTTCAGGCGCATGGGATGCAGCAGCTATTTCTTTCAGACTTGTAACAAGGGTTAGTCCAATAACAATATAATATCAATAAATAAATGCATGAATAATAGCCGGAGCTGTCTTGGTTCTGACATTAGATTTCAAAATGAAATCCTAGGTCGAACCGACGCCTACTGTTCCCTCTTCCGAGGAACGCGTCCTCACCTACTCCACTATGGAGAAGTTACCTTTTTGCCAACTAGCTCCTCCAGTTTGACTTTTTCTTAGCCCCCTAGACTGTCAGATGTCGAGACGTCCGTACCTGGACCCGCCTCTTCTTCTATCCGTAATCCTCGCTCGGCTATGACTCCTGCCCAATCTTTCGGATCAAGACTTCGGTTCCCAGTCCACGACTAGGACTTCTTGCCCAACCCTCAGTCAGATATTCAGTGCCCAACCCTCTGCCAGGTCTTCGTGTCCAGTCCTCGACCAGGACTTTGTGCTTAACCCTGCAGGTTAAGACTTCGTCCCTAGCTCAACTAGGACTTTCCTACACACTCATTGAACCACATTAGATCACAACATAAACTTAACTTTGAACCCTTTGCCATTATCAAAATCAGGTTCGATCTGGTGCTTCCGACACCAACAATCTTCCCCTTTTTGATTTATGGCAACCCAGTTCTAAAGTTAAGTTAAAAATAGCATGAATAATAGAAAATTCATAGTCAGGCATAAAGTCTAATACAAAGTTTTCATTCTCCCCCTTTATTAGTAATTTCTTCCTTTTTAGAACATTTCAAAAGTTTTGAAAAATTCTTAGAAAATAGAAGAATTGCATAAAACTCCCCCTTGATTTGAAATCCTCCCCCTGAAGCTTTTGAAAACATACAATTTTTCTTTTTAAATGATTTTTCTAATTTTTGAAAATAATTCTAAGTATTACAAAAACTTTTAAGTTGAAAAAAAACTTGTTAACAGGAAAAGCTTTTGAATAAGGGAATTTTTTTTTGAGGAAAACATAATTTTTCTACTTTCTTCCTTTGCCAATTTGAAAAAAAAACTTGTTATCGAGAAAAGCTTTTGAATAAGGGAAAAACTTGTTTGAGGAAAACTTAGATTTTCTACTCTCCCATTTAACTTTAACTTCACTTTTCTTTAATTTTAACTTCACTTTTCTACTCTCCCCATTTGCCATATATCAAAAAACATTCTTTTTGAAAAAAACATAATTTTGAAAGAAAAAGCTTTATTAGGGAAGAAAAAAAATTGTGTATCAGAGCTAATTAGTCTTGAAAAAAAATAAAAAATCAAGAATACAACTGAATTATGAACTAAGCAAGAATTAGTAGTAATAAACCAAGTAGAAATTAAAAGTGACAATATTTGAACCACGTAGGTATTGCTAGTGAGTCCAAGCATGAAAAGAAAAAAAACCAAAAAAAACTTAAGGCTTTTAATCAATAAGTCTATGTTCAGAACCTTTAGCCACCTATTATTGATTCCAAGCATGATTTAAGTTTAAGTATGGGTCAATAAGTCTGAGTTCAGAACTTTTAGCCACTTTTTAATCCTCAAGATAAGGGAGAATAACTTTTCCATGTAAATAGAAAAAAATCCTAACTAGAAAGACTTTTGAAAGAGTTATCTAAGAGGAGGATTTTTGAAAAATATTTACACTTAAGTAACAAGCTCCCCCTTAAATTATGATTCTCTCCCTATTATCATGAAGGTTTGCATATTTCCTTTTTTTTTTCTTTTTGGAGATGATTTTTGAAGGAACTTTGAAAATAAAAAAACTATTTCAAGGAGTCCTCCTTCCTTTTTTTTAAAAACAACTAAGTATCATTTTTCAGAAAATATTATAAGGAATTCTAAGTACATAAGAAAAAAACATTGAAAATCTAAGTACATTATTGATTTAAATTTTCATAAATCTAACACAATCCTAGGAACCTTGTTGACCACAAGAAGATTTCCAATGTTTCTTAGAGATTTTCCAATCAAAATAAAATATTTTCAATATATATTTAATTTTTGAAAAATAATAAATTTCTTAGTTTGAATTCCTCCCCAATCTGACACAATCCTACGAAACCTTGTTAACTACAAGGAAAACTTTTCTATGTGTCTTGGAGATTTTGCCAAACTCAATAAATTTTTCAAAGGTATTTAGAGACACACAAAAGATGAAATGATTTTGAAAAATAAGAATATTATATTTTCAAAGTGTTTTTGAAAAGATAGTGCTATTTGAAAATATAGTATTTTTGAAACTTCTAATACTTCTTTAATTTGAACTCCCCTAAACCTGACACATTCCTAGGATGCTTATTGACCACAAGTTGATACTTCTTTGAGTCATAGGGTTTGATTCAAACAAATTTTTTTTAAAATATTAAAAAAACTTTTGAAAACTACTTTTATTTAACGATTTGAATTACAAATTCCTCTTTTGCTCTCACCTCTTGAAAATGGTAAACAATAAAAGAACTGCAAAGGAGAAATTCTATGTTTAAAATGATTTTGAAAAATACCACAAGAGATATAAGTACAAGAGAAATTAAAAAAAAATCATGTTCGAAAAATAATATATAAATATCAAAGCTTAGACTGTAGATATTTTTCTAAGTGAAAACGGAAAAAATCTAAGTGAAACCCAAGGTGACTTTTACAAGACTTATTTTTCCAAAGAATATTCTTCCAGAAAACAAAAGAATTTCGTTGTATAGAAATGTTTGTAAAAGTTAGATTAAATAATTTTCAGGTAAGTAAACAAAAAGAACCTAAAACATTTAATGAATAAATTTAAGTACAATGATTAAAAAAATTAAATCTTAGATTGAAAAGTTAAATTTGATTTTTGAGGATTAAAAATTAATTAAAAAGTTAAATTTGAAAATTTTAATTTGAGTTTAAAAAATCCACTGGCAAGGGGTGGAAAGTCCTAGCGAGTAACGACACGGTTGACGGTCGACGACATGAGGATCATAAAAGGGGTCACCAAATGGGATTTGGCCGCCAAAGGGGCTGAGGGGCCGAGGGGCCGGGTCGTTACTTAACCTCTTACCATTATTTGCCCATCTTCCGAAATTGAAAGTCTTCCGGTTCCGACGTTCTCTTTCGTTTTTGATTCCAATTTTGTGTCGAGATTCTCCGAAGCAGTCAGTGCGAGGAGATTGGCGTGTGGTACTTCTTCTTCTTCTTCTAAAGAGGATTCATCCCACTTAGCTTTGAGAGTCTTCTTCCTCTGGTTCTTCTTATTCTCCTTTAAGCTAGGACACTCCGATTTATAGTGACCCTTCTTGTTACACCCATAACAGGTGACTTCACTTTTGGCCTTCTGGTTAGTAGATGGTTCGGTTGGATCATCCTTTTTCTGGTTCACCTTCTTCTTCATTTGTCCCTTGTTCATTTTGTATTGACTCCGGGCCATATGAACTAGCTCTGGATAGTTGATTCAGACATCGTCAGACTCTAAGTCGGAATCTGACTCGGGTATCGGTTGCACTTTCTTCTTCTTTTTTTTTTGCAGGGGCTTTACCTGTAAAAAGAGCTAACCCTTTCTTGACCATTGAGGCGTTAGTTTGTTCGTGGAGTTCTAATTCAGAAAATAATTCATCTAATTTGATATCTAAAAGGTTCCTAGAAAAATTGTAAGCATCTACCATCGATGCCCACAATGAATTTCTTGGGAACGAGTTTAGGGTATACCTTATTAGATCATGGTTTTCTACCTTGTGACCTATCATGTGCAGACCATTCATAATGTCTTGGATTCTTGCGTGTAGCTGAGTTGCTGTTTCACCGTCCTGCATTTTGATCGTGAATAGTTTGTTCAGGAGGAGGTCTCTCTTGCTAATTCTTGTGTCAGACGTCCCTTCATGCAGCTCGATCAAGTTATTCCATAGTTCTTTAGCACTGTTGAATGGGTCGACGCGGTTGAGTTCTTCCTTTATCAGTCCACACTAGAGAGTTTGAGTGTCTTTTGCATTCGCTTCTATCTTTTTCTTGAGTGAAGCATCCCACTCAGAGTATCTTTCGATTTCTCCTTGCATGTTTTTTGGGATCTCCAGTCCAGACTGGATGATGATCCACATTTCCACCTGAGTTTTCAGGTGGACCTCCATTATACTCTTCCAGTAGGAAAAATCCTCACTCGAGAACAGAGGAGGGTGTGTGGTACTGTAGCCTTCTTGGATTGCCATTTTGTATTCCTAAAAAAGAATCAAAAACAAAAAGACTCATTCCAAGACTTTGTCTTGGATTAGTAGTGTGGTATACAAAAAAAACTTAAAAATAATTCGGGTGGTGTTGCACCAACCTCGAAGAATGAAAAAAAATAAAATATATTTTTTTTGAAAAAAATGAACGGAATTTTTTTTTTGAAAAATTGCTCAGTTGACGGTTTCACCAAGGTTGAGCAACCCGCTCTGATACCACTTGTGTGATCGTTGTAATCGATAGAGGGGGGGTGAATAGCGATTACATAAAATTTTTTGAAAAAATCAGAACACATCGGAAGAATTAAAGAGCACAACGCTAACACGTTTCTTTTTTACTAGGTTCGGAGTCTGTGATGGCTCCTACTCCAAGACCCACGGTCCTTGACCGTTTTCATTGGGTAATTCTATAAGTCAAAAGTATTACAATTATGTGGGTACAGAATTTAAGCAACGAAATGTAAATAATACCGACGACATCGAAAGGATTGCAAAATGTCTTGGACAGCGTGTTCGTCGATTTTAATCGTTTGCAGCATGGAAGAACTCGAGCACGAAAGAAGTCTCATGAGCGTTGGAGTGCTTGAGTTGCAAGAAAGCTTCCTTGCGTTGAATGGAATTGATGATGGAAAGCAAGGGGTGAAGCCCCTTATATATGAGTTCTCGGGCGCTTGAGGCTTATGGGGCGCCTGACACGTGTCGCAAATCCGGCGCGTTATCCGCATACTCGGCTAAACTCCTATCCTCTGGTCTTGGGTGCCTGGGACCCCTGGGGTGCTTGATGGCTCATGGGCGCCTGAGTTGCTAACGTGGCAACCTGCTAGCTTAGCCGAACTCACCCGCTGGAACAAGCCATCTGAGGCACCTGATAACTATCAGGCGCTTGACTTCTCAGCGCCTAACTCCTCTCAGGCACCTGGGATGCAGCAGTAAACACTCTTCACTCCTGCAACTAGGGTTAGTCCACGAGTAGTATAATATAAATAATTACAAGTATAAATTATAGCCAGAGCTGTCTTGGTTCTGACTTTAGATTTCAAAGTGTAACCCTAGGTCGAACCGGCGCCTACTGTTCCCTCTTCCGAGGAATGCAACCTCACCTACTCCTCTGAGTAAATTAAATACTCTGAGTAAATTAAATAGAGGGACATTCCAATCTTAGTACCAACTGTACAAGAGGAGATGCCACAAGGTACTGCACCTCGTGTCACTAAAGATAAGCAAAGGGTACGTTGTCGTAGTGGGAGGGTTGTTGCTCAACCTAGAAGTCTCATGTTCTTAGAGAGTCTGAGGACTGGGTCCTAAGTGAACATGAACCAGATCCCTAGACCTATGAGAGGGATCATCCACTTTGAAGAGATAAATCCAATTGTATAGATTTGTTCAAAGGACGGATGATATTGTGTATATAAAATATGACAGAAACGAAGTGGTATTCTTGTACTATACGTAGATAATATTTTGTCAGTTGGCAACAATGACAAAATATTGTCAGACGTAAGAGTATGGTTGTCCGCAGAATTATGAAGGACGTGAGAGAAGTAAGACATATCCTTGGGGATCAAAGATCTAAGGGACCTCCAGATAATGATGATGTGCTTATCTTAACTTCATATAAAACATTGTCTTAGCTCATTCTAGCATGGATACCTCCAAGGAAAGTTTTGTACTTTTCAGTTTTGGAGATACTGTATCTAAGAGATATCTTTGGATTATCAAAGGTGATAGAGTAAGTAATGACGGTTCCTCAAGCATCAGCTAGAGGAAGTTTCTTGTATGCTAGAAATGAACCCAGATATCTGTTGACCAAGCTCAATGAGGTGCCTGGGAGGTCCAAGGCACCCAGGTCAAAGACTTTATCTGCTGCGGCGAGTTTGGCGCAAAGATAAGCTTTGACCAAGCCCTTTGAGGCGCCACAATCATCACTGTTGGTGGAGGCAGCACCTAAGTCAAACCTGAGTTTTGATAATGGCAAAGGGTTCAGAAGTTAAGATGTTATTGTTGTCTAATGTGTTTACTAAGTGTGCAGGAAAGAAGTCCTAGGTACACTAGGCAAGAAGTCCTGGTCGAGGATTGGGCACGAAGTCCTAGCAAAGGGTTGAGCACCGAAGACCTACTCGGAAGGTGGGTACAAAGTCCTGGTCGAGGACTGGGCACGAAGTCCTGGTAAGGGGCTGGGCACCGAAGACCTGCTCGGAAGGTGGGCACGAAGTCCTGGTCGAGGACTGTGCGCGAAGACCTGGTCTGGTGGATCGGGCAAAAGTCCAACCGGAGAAGCCGGTTGGCAAAAGGTAAACTCTCCTGAGAGGAGTAGGTGAGGACGCGTTCCCCGTCGAGGGAACAGTAGGTGTCGGTTCGACCTAGGGTTCCATTTGGGAGACCCGAAGTCAGAACCAAGACAGCTACGGCTGTAAATACTAACTAATATTCTTGCTTTGTTTGTTTTGGAACTAACCTTGTATGCAGGGACCGAAAGAGTGTGTTTCTGCAGCTCAGAACGCCCAAAGGAGAGGGGCAGGCAGCTGGGCTAGGTGCCTGGGAGGTCCCGGGCACCCAAGGTCAAAGGCAAAACAGCAGTTAAGCAAGAACGCTTTGAAAACACACTGGGCTAGGCGCTCGGGAGGTCCCGGGCGCCCAAGGTCAAAGCCAAAGATGTAGTCGAAGCAAAATCAGCCACGAAGCCAGTGGACTAAGTCAAGATGGGCGCCCAGGAGGTCCCGGGCGCCCCAGTCAGCTCCAGAGTCCGATTCTGAGGGGATAAGAGCTGATCGAGCTGTGGATGAAGTTTCTCTGATCTGAAGGGACGTGTCAGGCGCCCCCAACGAATCAAGCGCCCCTAGGAGCACTATAAAAGGGGCTCGACCCCGAGGCTTCAACAACACAACTTTCCAACGCCTCTAAGCTTTTCGTTCAAGCGCTATTCTCCGTCAAACTCCAATCTCGAGACTCTAGCGCCGATGACGACCCTCTGCTCCGAAGTACGTTCCACACCGTGCGTCGGTAACGAAAAGTGTATTCTTTTATTTACTGCAATATTCTTGTATCAAAATCTGTAAACCTTTGCGTGATTATAGAATTGCCCGCAGTAAACAGTCAAGGACCGTGGGCCTTGGAGTAGGAGCCGACCGCGATTCCGAACCAAGTAAAAATACTTGTGTTCTTTCTGTGTTTGTTTTATTTCTGCTGCGTATTTTCTCTTATTC